>MAVT02000327.1:23164-36711 GCA_001702395.2 Diaporthe helianthi | reverse complement strand
CTTAAGTAACCTTATTAGTACCTTAGCTAGTTAGCCCCTTTTAATAAGTAAGCTTAATATAAATATTATTTTAAATCTAAAAGTAGCCCTTTTTCTTATAGTTTATTTAGTACTTATATTTCTCTCTTAAGAAGGTAATAGCTAGGAAATACTTTATACTATAATACTAGATTTTAAGTATATTCCTAACTATATAAATAGTAGCCCTTAAAAGTAAAAACTTATAATAAACTACTTTTAACTAGTAAATTATATCTAGTATTAAATCTAGTAACCTATATATAAGCTTATTAGATATATCTTTACTAGCTCTTATTAGGTTATATATAGGTAAGCTAAAAGGTATAAGGGAATTTAGTAATAATATAGAGGTTAGTAGTAGTACTAGGAGGAAAGTATATTATTTTAGCTATCTAGTATTATTTTAAGTAGTAGATAGTAGTAGTATATAGGGCTAGGGTACCTAGGCTTTACTAAATAGTAGCTTATTTAGTAGTATAAGAGGTAAGTAAGTAGGCTAGCCTTAGCTAGCTAGCGCTATACCTTATACTAGGAACTTATAGTTATAAATATAGCTTATATTAGCTATACTTATAATAGGGGAGATAATAGTAAAAGTATAGTAAATATACTTTATATTACTAATACCTTTTATTACTTTTATTTACCTTTATAAATTTTAATTAACTTTTATTAACTTTAATATAATAGTATTAAAGCTAGCTTAGCCCTTAATAGCTATATTATTAAGATTTTTATAAACTTATAATAGTACTATCTTTATTTAATTAAACCTACTACTTATTTTAGGCTAGCTATACCTCTTTTAAACCTAGTTATATAGGGTTAAGTTAGTTAAAAAGAGTTTTATATAAAGAAAAAAAATTATATTAATAGACCTATATAGTAAAGTTATTCTACTTATCTAACGTAAATAAAGCCTCTTAAAAAATAGAGTACTTAGAGAACTTAGCCTTAATAAGAGCTATATCTTATAAGAAAACCTCTTATAGCTACTTTATTGCCTTTATAAATATATATATTATAACGTTATCTTAGATTATCTTATAGTATAAGTAGTCCCTCTCCTTTTAAGCTTAAATCTAGGTAAATAGCTTAGGCTAAACCTAGTTTTAAAGCTACTACTTAGGCTTAATATTTTATTAAAGGAGATAGTAAAACCTACTACTAATTAGGTTAAATCCTACTATACTCCTTATAAAAGGGAATAATAGTTAGGATATATATATATTTATAGCTATACTATTAAACTATTTAGCTAGCTTAAGGTTTAAAATTAATACCTTATTTACTTATTACCTTTAAGTACTAGCCTTTTATAGTAAGTAAGTAAGCTTAGAGCCTATAATATTTAGGTTTTTATAGTACTTTATAATATACTTAAAATAGCTAAGGTAGGAGATAGCTATTTCTAGGGCTAAGTTTAACTAATATATAAAAAGCTTAATATTATACTAGTTATAAGGCTAGGTAAAGTTAGGGAATACTTTCTTCCTCTTCTTAGCTTACTAGTACTAAAAGAGTAAGTATATAAACTACCTAATAAGGTAAGTAAAGGGGTTCCTATTTTAAAAGGTACTTTTAGCCTTTTAAAGGCCTTTTAGGTTATTTTTACTCTAAGTTATCTATATTATAAATACTTATATCTTCTTAAGTATAGCTAATATATAGTAGGTATTATTAAGCTTAATAAGCTAGTAGTTATTCTACTAGAATAGTATAATATTTATAAAGAGGAAGTTAATATTAGTATAAATGTTAATATTAATTAGTATATTTATCTTCTCTTTTTATACTTTATAAGTAAAAGCTAAAACTTTATTCTTTATATAAATATCCTTTATTAAATTAGTAAAGTAATTTACTTAGGTCTTTTAACTTTTATTATTTACTTTCCTTTTAAGTATACTAATAATAGTAGCTATATTAGCTTTATATAGGTTAAGGGCTTAGTTATAATAGCTAAGTACTTATTTATAGTAAAGGGAGATAATAATACTTATATAGGTTTAAACTATACCTAGCTTAGTATAAAGCTTTGAGTCCTTCTTAGTTAAGTATACCTTAGAGGCTAAGAGCTACTTAAGGTTTTTTTACTATAGTACCTTTTTATCTTTTTTCTCTTTCTCTTTCTCCCCCTTATCTTTATTTTTATCCTTATTTTTATTTTCCTTCTTTTTATCCTTATTTTTATTACTACTATTTATTATAATAATATTACTCTATTCTTTTACTTTACTTTTATTCTATATAGTAGTATTACTATTATTAGAAGTTCTTTTTTACCTTTTAAGTATATACTTATATATATTCTAGGTAGCTTAAGTAGTTTTATACTTAAAGCTATTATTACTTTTAAAAAGTATAAGTATACTAGCTATTATACTAACTTATAGCTTTTACTACTTTTTAATTACTTATTTTACTTACTTACTTTTAGTATATTTACTAGTTTTAGGTAATTAAAGGATAATAAACTTTATAAAGAAGGCTATAAGCTTTACTTTATTAATAAGGTTTTTAAGCTATAGTAAACCTCTTATATAAAAAGTGGAGTAGTTAAGTAGGATAAATAGAAAGCCTTTTTTCTTATATTATTCTTAAAGAAAAATAGAAAGATAGTAAATATTTATATTATATATATAGCTTAAACACAATAAATAGAAGTAGGATAAGAGGAAGAAAATAAGCTATATTACTTTTTACTTTTACTATAGCTAGCTATATACCTTTATTATATTTTCTAGCTATAGCTTTTTATATATAAGAAGGATATAATTAAGTATATACTTTATCTAACCTATAAGGCTCTTTCTATTAATTTTAATATTTCCTCCCCTTTTATCTTTAACTACTTATTACTACTACTACTACTAGGTAGCTATAAGTTCTAGGGCTAGATACCCCTCTTATAAGGTAGTTATATTCTTTATACTATTAGGTATACTTAGTTATTATTATTAGTAGTAGTAGTAGTAGTAGTAGTAGTAGTAAGTAGTTGTATTTCTATTAGAATGAGGATATTCGCGCCTAAAAACATAGATACCACGCCTAAAATCATTAGTTATTATATAGCCCCCTATACCTAAATTTTTTTTAAGCGTAGCCCGCTATATATTCTATTAAGCTTAGCGTAGTAACTAATACATCTAGCTATATTAACCTAAATCTTTATTACTAAGGCTTAAGTATTTATAAGTAACTAACTTAGAGGCTTAATTATATAGTATTTTAAGTATAATTTATACTTAATTATAAGTAAGGCTATACTATTTCTATTTATAATTATATACCCTAGCCGCTACTAGAAGTACTAGTAATGTTATTTATAGTAAAGTCTACTTATAGTAACTAGTTAATAGTTTTCTACCTACCTATATACTACTTTTTAGCTACTAACTATATACTTAAAGATATAGTCTAAGTATAAGCTTACTACTTTAGCTAGTAGTTTACTTACTCTATAAGTTTTTTTACTAGTTACTAGTTTTACTAGACTATCTTTTACTATATTTTATAAGCGCTAATATCCTCTTTATTTAGAGACTATAAGGTTAAGTTATTCTATTCCTATACTAAGTTTACCCTTTATATAAAGGGCTTTATAGCTTTTATCTTATTACCTACTTTACTTCCTAAACTAATAGTTATTAATATTATTCTCTTAGCTAGTATAGCTTTCTTATAATTACTTCTATTAGTAAAGATATTAACTTTATTAGTAGTAAATATAGTAGTATTATAAAGCTACCCCTTAGTTACTTTAACCTTTTTTAATAAGAGGATTACTAGTAGTAGGTTTTCAGCTAAGAGGTTATAATTAAGCTAGTATACTATATATACATCTAACTTTTTAAGTAGGTACCTAGCTTCCTCTTTATCTATAATTCAGCTAGTATAAATTAAGCTATATTATATAAAAATAGGGTAAGTATAAGTTATAAGTATATAATTACCTTATAGGACCTCCTTTTTAAGTATATATAATATATACTTTCTTATTACTAAAAGAAGCTTAAAAGAAGTATATAAGACTTATAATAAGAAATAGCTAAGCTATATCTACCCTTTAAACTTCTAAAGTATTATAGTTTTCTAGTAAGCTTCCTTTAAGAGGATATTATATACTATATTTTTAAGAACTTTATATATAGCCTTAACTAAGTAGAGAAGATTCTCTATCTTATAATTAAAGTATACGTTTAGTTTCTAGTATATTTACTTTATAGATAAGGTTATATATAAGCTAAAGTTAAGGGTTTTATAGGTTTAGTAACTAGCTTACTTAGTAATAATTTTCTCCTCCTTATTAATATAATAGGTTTTGAAGTACTTAAGGATTCCTTCTTAATTTAAGAACTTCTCTTATAGCTATTACTATATAGTCTTATAGACCTTATAATTAGTTAAGTATTCTATAAACTTAAGTAAGTTAAATAGAGCTTAATAAGTATATAGTATATTATCTAGTATAGTTACTAGTATTATTACCTTTCCTCTTACTAAGGTATTTAGTAATACTAACTTTAGTTCCTCCTCTTTATTATTACTAGTCTCCTCCTCTTTATCTACTCTTCTTACTTACTTCTACTACTTCTTTTTAATATTAAGGATAACGGTTATATTTATATAGAATATATAAAGCTAGTAATATAATTAAGGGAATATAGCTTTAATTATATTAATTAGAGCGCTATTATAGTTTATAATAAAGAGGGGTAGGTTATTAGCTATAAACTTATAAAGTAGGACTTTAATTTACTTAAGGAGCTACTAGAAGTTACTTTCTTTCTTATTATTAATAATACTTTAAAATAATAGGAGGATCTTCTTTATATATATTAATACTATACCCTAAAAGTATAATATCTATTTATTATTAGTTATATAAGTATAATTAAGAAAGATTAAGTAAGTAAAATATTACTTTTAGATCTAAGTTTATTATATTTAGCTATACTAGAAGATACCTATAATATTACCCTTCTTACTTTAAGTTTATTAATACTAGTAGCTCTACTTTTAAAGCTACTCTAAAGTTACTTAAAATAGTATATAAATACCTTACTTCTTTTTATAATATATCTATAGCTAGTTCTTAATAATATTAAGCCCTAGCTTAATATTTAAAAACTCTTTTTAAAGTAGTATTTTAAGCTTACTTAGTATAGTAGGTATAAGATTCTTAATAGTATAAGTAAGGAATTTAAAGTATACTTTTAAGAGCTTTACTTAGCTATACTAGGCTTTAGGTACTACTTAAAGACTATAATAAGTATATTTATTCTTATAAATTATAAGCTTCTACTTACCTTTTATTTACTTTATTTTATAAGTAACTACTTACTAGTTATAGTTATTTTTAATTATAGAGGTATTATTAGTAGTTATAGTTAATAAGTATTAAATACTTTAGCTATATACTAATATAGTATAATTAGCCTTTATATTATACTTAGCTATTATTTAACTAATAAAGCTTATTACCTTATTTAAGTTAGCTTTAAGATTTATAAAGGTATTATAACTATTAGTAAAGAGTTTTAAGAAAGTAGGAGGATTAGAAAGTACTAGTTAGTAATAATTTATTATAGTAATATTAGAGTTCTAGTTATAATAGTTTACTAGCTATTTGTAATGCAACGTCCGCTAGTAACCGCTACATTATAGAGACCAAAAGATCTAATAGTACTAAAACTCTGTTCTAGTACCCTGGCGGGCTACTTAAGTAGGTTATTATAACTATACTTTTTTTACAAAGGGCGCGTCCTTAAGCTATAGTGCTTACGCAGCCGTAGCTACTTGCCCCTCTAGGGCTCGCCCTTGTGCTTAGGTACCTTTATAATTGTAATCTTTGCCAGCTCGCGCACGAGCAACCTTCGTTGTGTTTTAAACCCCTAGGAACTACTTGTTAGTAGGCAAGGGATTAGAGACGCAATAAGACCGGGGATTAAACCCGCGCCTTTCGCATACTAAGGGCTAGCTTACCGCGAAGTTCTAGTACTTTATAATGCAACGTCCGCTAGTAACCGCTACACTATAGAAACTAAAAGATTTAATAGTATTAAAACTTCGTTCTAGTACTCTAGCGGGCTACTTAAGTAGGTTATTACAACTATACCTTTTCTATAAAGGGCGCATCCTTAAGCTATAGTGTTTACGTAGCTGTAGCTACTTGCTCTTCTAGGGCTCGCCCTTGTGCTCAAGTATCTTTATAATTGTAATCTTTGCCGGCTTACGTACGGGCAACTTTTGTTGTGTTCTAAACCCCTAGGAACTACTTGTTAATAGGCAAGGGATTAGAGATGCGATAAGACCGGGGATTAAACCCGCGCCTTTTGCACACTAAAGGCCGGCCCACCGCGGAGTTCTAGTACTTTGTAATGCAGCGTCCGCTAGTAACCGCTATACTATAGAGACTAAAAGATCTAACAGTACTAGAACTCCGTTCTAGTACCCTAGCGGGCTACTTAAGTAAGTTATTACACTATTATAGCTTAAGACCTAAGTAGTTAGAAACTTCTAATATTACTATAATTATAAAAAAATAATATTTAACTTAATAAACTTTAATTTTAATACTTAGATAATTAATTATATAAAGTATTTAATTAGTATAGTAATTTATAAGTAGTTAGTAAGTAAGTATTTACTTATAGGAAGAAAATAAGTTTTTATATACTAGAGTAGTTATACTTTAGCTAAAAAATACTATACTAAAGTAGTGTAATATAGTAGAATAAGGCGCTCTAATTAGCTATAGCTTAATAACTAATGATTTTAAGCGTAGTATTTAATTTTTTAAGCGCGAATATCTACATTCTTTTATTAACTATAAAGGAGGAGGAGGTATATAGGTATATTAGCTAGCTAGCTAGTAGGTAGGTAGGTATAGAAGTAAATACTTAAGGGGCTAGCTAAGAGGCTAGCTACTACTATAGGCCTTACGCCGCTACTACCTAAGGTATATAGCTTATATATATAACCCCGTAGGGCTTCTAGCTTAACCCTAACGAGGGTGCTGCCCTTTTAGGCCTAGTAGGCTTAGTAACCGTCTACGACCCTAACGGTAGACTAGCTACTAGGCTATAAGGGCTTAGATATATAGTGGTAACGAATACACGGTATGCGCACGTGTGCTAATACAACTAGCAAACGGCGTGTCTTTGGGAATTCACCACTGTAAATAGAAAGGGACTTCAGGAATATATGTAGTTCTGAATGTGCTTAGGTATTTATATAGGCTTGGATCGAAACCACCCTTCGCGCAGATAGAAAAATCACTGGCAATCCTTCTAAAGTTCCGTCTGACAAATTGAACCAAGCCCATCACTTTGCGTTCCAGTGCTAACAGGCCAAAAAATATTTTCAGGTTGATGCATGCCTCTGTCGGTCAACGGCACGTGAGCGGGTACCTGTTGTGGATATGAATATGGATAAAACGGCAGGTTATGTGAAACTCTGAGAGACACCCACCCAGGTACCACAAATGACATCTGTTCAATAGGGTGTGGCAGCGTGGGGCGACATGCAGGGGCTCCATGGCTCAGTCTAGCTGCGCCACTACACCGGTGACGAGACGGGCCAAACGACAACAATACGTGGCCACAGCACCTGGGCAATGTGTTACCACACCGTTCGTCCTCGGCGAACGAAGATTTGGTAGGTAAAATTGCTAGTTCAGATCTCCCAGCAACCTTACTTGCAGCTCTTATTATCTTTGCCAGAGCCTGATTCTTTGCCAATGGCCTGCACATCAATGTGCTGTTTTGTTTTGTCCGCAGTCGGGCGTGTCAGGGTTAAACCCTCACGACACAGCCTACCTAGCTCTTGGGGGGGGCCCTCTGCGGATCAAAGGCGGTGGGCCTGACTAGGATTTGTTGACATGTCGACGAATGCGAGACTGACGCGATTCAAAATGGAGCTCGATGCCCTTGTCGAGGAGCTTGAGCCAGGCGGTGAGAATTCTTATTTCAACGTCGATGCGGTGGAGCGACAAGTGAGCAGACGTGTGAGTTGAGACATCTTTTTCTCCTCCTGAAGTCCTTCAACACCACCTCCGCCAGTTTCGTCTGCCTCCGCAAAGATGGAACTCGACACACTATTCAGCATCGCAGCCTTCTTCGCGGGCCTGTCGCTGCTCGAGCGCGGCGCCAAGCTCTTTGTGGGGAGCACCACCACGCTGGCCAAGCGCCTGCGGTTGCCCGAGGTTCTCGTGGCCATCCTCATCGCCGGCGCCGAGTGGGAAGAACTGGCCGTCGTTGCCCTCAGCATTGCACAGCAGCGTCCCGCTCTCGCCGTGGGAAATGTCATTGGCAGCTCGGTCGCCAACCTCCTGGGCGCCTTTGCCCTGGGCCTCGTCTTCTCTGCCGGCTCCTGGGACGGCTTCGACAAGACCGCCAAGATGGCCACCCGGGGGCTTCTGGGCTTTACAACATTCATCTGGCTCTTTGCGCTGGCACACCTCATGTGGAACCGCATCGTGGCCACCTTGCTCCTCATCTGCTTCGTGGGATATCTGGCCCTTGTGCTCTGGACGATCTGGCAGGCCATGTTTTTCACCGAGGAGCACGACGGAGATGACGTCGAGGCTGCCCACAATGATGCTGCCTCTTCGAGCTCGTCCTCGTCCTCCTCTTCCTCCGAGAGCGGTCACCGTCACGGCGCCTTCTTTGACCGTCACCGTCGCTTCGTGGACCGCCACCTTCTGCACCGCACCCCCGAGGATGGGCCCAATGAGACCACCACCCTGCTTGGCATACCGGCGCCAGAGTACAGCCCCAAGCGGTTCCACCACACTCTGATCCCATTCCTCCAGGTCCTCGGTGGATTCGCCGCCCTCACCGTGAGCGGCTTCATCCTGTCCCGCACGTCGATCCAGCTCGCCTCGGCCCTGAACATGTCAGACAGCGCGTTCGGCGCCACCTTCCTGTCCCTCGCCACGACCCTGCCCGAGAAGTTCCTGGCGGTCATGAGCAGCTCCAAGGGCCGCTCGGGCCTGATGGTCGCGGACGCGGTCGGCAGCAACATGTTCCTGCTGACGCTGTGCCTCGGCATTGCGTCGTGGAGCATCGCCAGCCACCACTGGCACCAGCACGAGCCCGACGAGGACGACGGTTTCGAGTTTGTCGACATTGCCCGCATCGAGGCCTGGTGGCTCTGGATGGCCACCATCACGCTGGCTGTCATTGTCAACTTTGGCGGCAAGCTGTTCTGCAAGTTCGCCGCTGTCAGGCACGTCGTTGGTATCCTGATGCTGATGGCCTATGGTGGCTTCCTGGCCATCGAGTTCACCATCCTGCGGGAAGAGTAAGGCCAAGGGTCAAATTTCAGGGCATACCTAGGTACCTAGGTACCCATCGGCTTGGACATGGCCACCTGGGCAGGGTGTAGCACCATCTGGTGTATAAATTGGACACCACGGCGCCAGTTGAGGGCGCCGGTGGCTGTTGACCAAACAGGCCTTGATTTGGTCTGCTGAGCCACAACCTTGGAGGCCACGCTGCATGGCATACAGTTTTGAAGGCCGCGCGAGAGGCCACAATATTCCCGCAGAGTTGTCAATAGGTTGGCATCGCTATCTACTAGCTACTAGGTTTAGAAGCTTCCCCAGAGCGTGTTTCCAGCCTCCGGCGGCAAGCAAAATGAGTGGTTATGGGAAAATGTGGGCGTTTTCAGTAAAGCAAATAAGAGAATCTCCAACTAAGAATGCCAAACGTTTCATTGCTCTCATTATGCCACGTCTAACCCGCATCACCCAATACTCCATTCCGTCCTCTTCCTGCCAGTAGTGGTCATGAAATCACTTGGGTCTTAACGAGAGCAACAAGTTTGTCGTGTCCGAAGGTGCGACTTCCATAAAAAGAGACGGACGTTTCCTGCGCCTAGCAACTCCTTCCTGCCGTCGAATCGAAAGCTTCGCTGAGGGCTCATCATCTTGGATATAGCCCACTTGGTCCAAAAGCTCAAGCATCGCCAGGGTGCGAAAACTTAGAAGAGAATTTTATCGCGAGCACGTTACAGCCGAATAAAGTGGTTAAGTTAGAAGCCCAGGCCGTTTGTGTGTCTCTTGTATGATCGATTGGGGGATGTCACCGAAAATGGAATTCCCTCAAACGGATGGCGCCGCCGTGTTAAGGGCTTTTTGTAAGAGGGCCACCGCGTCCTTCACCAATACTGTCTCTTGTGTTCCCTGCCCAGACTCGAACATCAAACACTCTATCTTTGATGCCGGGTCCTCCCGGAGAACCATCTGATTACTTCCTGGGATCGTTTGCTCCATGGCGACTTTGACCGAAGTCTGCTTTAAGGTCCCATGGTCGTACTCTTTGAAGACGTCCGTGAAGGCAGCCAGAAAAGCCGTGAGATCTGCCATGACTGCCTTGTACCCCTTACTCTTAGGATCGGTGTACTGAGGATCATCGGCCCACTCGGCGCGCCAGGCAAGGAATTCTTGAGTACTGTGAGGCTTCCCATCCCTTTCCTTTGACGAGACCATCTGCCACGGATCATATCTTCCGTGGAAAGCTAGAGATCGAACGCCGACTGCAGGGGATATTTTAGCAAGCCCCTGGACCGTCCATTCAACCCTCTTTGTAGTGTCGGTGGGGATCAGGGTAAATTGCCCGAGCTTATCCTGGTTTTCAAAGACAAACTCAGCCGCCTTTGTGTTGAGTGCAAAATTGTACGGGTTTCCGAGGATATTGAGTTTAGAGTTGAATGTGCCACCCTGCTGGAAGTACCGGACTTTCTTGGCCAGAGAAGGCTCCTTCAGAAGCAGTTCTTGCAGCACAGTGAGAGACGCGCCTCCAAAGACTGTGGTTTGGTTGTGGTTTCGAATCTCACCGAAGAGGTGGTCGTAGTCGAGGTCTCTGAACGGAGACTGGCCACCGAACTCTTCTACCTTCCTCTTGATTGCTTTGGTATACCAGGCCCGAAGCCTGGTTCTTCGCTCCTCGATTTGTGGCTGCTCGGAAGTGGGTATATCCTTGATGGTCTGGAACTCGTCGAGCTCCTCGAGGGAACGGGCTACGAGCTCATCATGATAATGCGTCTTTAGATTGATGGGGCTTTCCAGCTTGTCCAGACAGTCGACATCGATAAAGGCCTCAAAACGGCTGCATTTTGTCCTCATGGTAGTCAAATAGTCCATTGCGACAAGACGTGCATGTTGGATGGAGTCTTCTCTGCTTCCGTTCGATGGCTTAACACATCGCATGAGCTGTATGCGTGTCAAGGTTGTCAGATACCTTTCCTTTCAGGGTCATACATATAGCACACAGCCGCCAGCCGATAAGATTTCAGCTTACCAAGTCTCGCTCGTCATCGTTGAGCGGCCTGCCGTCGACCTTTCTGCTGTCGATTATCTCCGTCGTCAAGCGGCCAGCAAGCACGGTGGACAAGGGGGGTTCGCCACCTTCGAGCGGAGGCTGCAGCTTGCTGACGAGCCCGATACAGCGTCCGAAGTCTTTGGCGGACATGTAGTAGCCGAGGTTGACCCAGCGCGGCTCTGCGATGTAGATTCCCTTGACCGTCGGGTCGCGCTCTAGGAGCCACGCCCAGAGCTCCGCCGTGGCCTCATTATCCGAGTCTGTAAAGTCATTGAGAAATACGAACAGCATTGACTCGCCCTGCTGTTCGTCGCTTGTTTGAGTGGGCATTGCGCTTTCCAGAATCGCCTCCTTCTGCCGCTTAGTCCTGGACCTGGTCTGTCGCGTCGCGCGCCACGAGTTGCGGAGCTTCTTCAGCGGCATGGGCGAAAACCAGAGCCTGTTTTAAAGGCAGCGCTGCTATTTATGGGGCAAGTCTGGGCGGTGCGCGACCGTGTTTGCTGGCCAGGCTCTATGACTAGCTAGGGCAAGGGAATGGAATGAGTGGGAATGGAATCGGGGAAATGAGGGCAGTCAGAATGGCGACGTGACTTTGGCTCATTCAGCCCTAGAGTACGCCCAAGCTGACAGGCAGGCAGGCAGCACGCATGGAGTAAATCCACTGGTAAAGTTGCGCTAAGCTATTTCGGGATACTGAGGGGCTGTGCTGTGTCACGAAGAGCCCAACCCGAACAACCTACTTAGAATATAAAAACACTTCGAAAGCATCAGCCAGAAGTACTCAGATGCGACCCTCTGCTGCATGACAAGGCAGCCTGCTTGCGCCGGGACTTGTGGAGAATAAAAATTCCAATTGCTTGAGCAATCTCTTGCGTTTGACCTAATCTAGGTGCGTTGCGCGCTTGATGAAAGTTTGAAACAATTTGGTAGCAAATGTGACGAGCAAGACAAAAAAAAAAGAGGGGGGGGGGGGGATTCAATGTTGGTGATGACTAACGCTGTGCCGTTAGGCCTCGCCAACATTCGAAGCTTATTGCCATCAATTGATCTCTTCAAAGCAACTAAACGGCACAGATTCGCTGCTCCTCTTAAGCGAAATATTAGGGACCAACTATTCATGCAAGTGCCTTAACCTACCTAGCTAGGTACATGTGTTCTAGCCTTGGGCTCAAGCTTGCATCTACCTTAGGGTAGGTAAACGAGGTCACCAGTTGATGACACAGTCATTTATTTTAGTCAACTAATGGTGCTACGAGGAGTCCGTAAATAATCTCAGCCCATACCCCATCGTGAGTCGTGACGTGCTGGTAGCATTGTAACCTGTTGAAGGATCGAGGCCCAGTTACGGGCATATTTCTTCTTTGTGGGCCAATAAATAAGTGTATTAATAGTGGAGCGTCTACCTAACTGACAGGGCCAAGTTCACCAAGTGTCCGTGTAGGGTGCCTTACTGCAATGGCGTAAACCTGCAGAGCTCCTACTTCGGCAAGGTTTTAGGGCGACACAAGATATACTTAAGTATGGATCTTGATTCAATGTTACCTGTTGCTCAACTGGAGTATGTTCAACATTTGTGATCAAAAATCCAAATCATTTCATAGTGCTCAGCAGCTTTGTAGTTGCTTTTCGTGGGGGAAACATCACAATGTTGTCAAAATGATGTTCTGGGTATCCTGGGACCTGTGGTAACGTGGGCGGCCCAGAATCCGCCCGCCCCGCATTCGCGTACACGTCTAACCGCGTCTACCCCTACCCTATATAAAACCTACTATAACATTATAAAAGATTTTTTTCTAGCTACTAAACTTCTCCTACTTATTATCTAATTTAATATAAAGCTATACTCTAAAGTTAAAGTATATAACGCTATTATTATAGTTAGGGAGGGGATATTTATCTAAAAAGCTTATAAAACCTAATATATCCCTTATGGTATACTTTAGAACTACCTTAAAGGTATATAAAGCTATATTATTTCTTATAAACCTTATTATCTTATTTTTAATAATTAAGAAAACTAATTAGCTTTATTTCTTATTAATTAGAGTAGTTTAGGGTATATATTAACTTATTAAAAAATAAGGTTTCTAGTAGTATATATATCCTCCTCCTCCTTTAAGGCTAATCTACTTAGGAGGAAGTAGCTTAGAGTATTCCTCTCTTATTACCCTATTCTCTAAAGCTATAAATATTAGT
>MAVT02000327.1:0-23116 GCA_001702395.2 Diaporthe helianthi | reverse complement strand
ATCCTTATAATTTAACTTTATGTAACTATTAGTTATTAAGGCTATTAAACTATCTAACTACTAGAATACTAATAAGGGTAAGCTTATAAAGGGGAAGTCTAAAAGAGTACTAATAGTTAGCTATTTTAATAGTAGTAATTTAGTTAAGAAAAACTTTAATATAAGGGTATATATATCTTTTCTTAAGTATATCTCTACTATAAGTAAGTCCTTAACTCCTTTTATTATTTTTAAAAAACTAAGTATATAATAATAGTAGTTTCTAGTAGCTCTTAAGGATTATAATAGTTAGTAATTTATAATAATAAAAAAAGGCTAAATATAAGAGGAAATAGTAACCTATTAATTTAGAAAGTCTTCCTCCCTTTAATAGCCCTATTAAACCTAGAAGAATAGTAACTTCTTATAATTAATAGGTACTACTTATATATAATACTTAATTTTATATAAGAATACTTTTTAAATAAGGTTTATATTATTTTTTTACTAGTATACTATTCTTATATACTATAGCTACTTAATATAGTAATCTTTAGCCCTTTAAAGACTATATTCTAAAAGTATCTTAATTACTAAGGTAGCTATAATTTATTAATAGTTATAGCTAAGTAATAGTTTCTCTATTACTATTATAAGGTTTAAATAGAAGTACTAACTAAGTTAAATATTCTCTCTAACTAATAAGTACGTAGTCTTTAGCTAGTATCTTACTATAGAGTAATTAGAATTTAGTTTATTAAGGAAAATTAAGTTAAGTAGGTAAAAGTACTAGAAATAGCTATAATAATAAGAAGTAGCTATTAATTTTATATTAATAAGTACTTTTATTAGCTATAAGGGACCTATTTTATAACTTTTATAAAGTTTTAAGAGTTAAGGTAAATAGTAGCTAAATATACTTATAATAAATACTTAAGCCCTATATAGTAACTTTTATTTAAAAAAATCCTAAAGAGTTAGGATTAAAAAGATATTAATTTAATAATATTCATATAAAAAAACTAAGACCTAAAACGTTAAATTAAGGCTACTAGAATAATTAAGAGGAAGAAGGTTAATTTAGACCTAAATAAACTTTTTATTAATATTAAGGTAATTAAGAAGGCTTAAGTTAAGGTAGGGTAGGTATTAGAGGAAAGCGAAGAAGATAAAGAATTAGAAATACTATTAGAAATAGGGTTTACTATTAAGGTAGTAGTATAAATAGCCTTAATGTAAAGACGTAGTTATAGAGGGAGGGTAGGTGGATTTAGGGGGCGGGCGGGATTAGGAACGGGGACGTTATATCTTTCAAGGCCCTTCTAACCCACCTAGCCTTCCACACGCTCCTTGCGCGCCTACTGATAACATTGAAGCCTTCCAAGCACCAGGGAAATGCTTAGCCAATGGGCATGTGTGTCAGGTCTCTTGCATATGCACAATGACCTCTACTAGGGAAAGCCAGCACACAATAAGATCTAGTACCTAGGTATCTACCTAGTAAGGTAGATAGGGTAATTTATTACTAGCGAGTGTAGAGGGCAGCGTCGAATTAATTATCCGAAAGGTAAAAATGGAGCAAGAACGCAGGGACAGTTGTTACACATGTCTTGAATCATTTTCTAGACAATGCAATACCTATATTCCAATACTATGGCTTCAAAATGTTGTACAACCCCTAGCATGTCTAAAATTATACACTCAAGAGGAGATCCAAGAGCTTGGGGTAGTCAGGTGAGCTATTGTAAAACTTTGTCAGCATTCCTTGCTACATTACTCAAGCACGTGTTGAAGCTATAAGAGTACTCACCCGAGCCCGGTCACAGGATCCCAACCAGGAGCAGCCAGAAATCCCGTGGAGAAGCAGTTGGGGTTTGACCCACTGGTGACGTCCATGAATACCTCAGGGTGGGCATACTGCAAGATGCCATGGGATGTCAGCCAAATGTCTACCGAGTGCTCATTTAAGGCACGCCAAGCGGTAGCAGGAAAACTCACCAGGGTTGGGTTTACAAAGCCAAGCGTGCCTTTACCAGCCGCAATTCTCTCCTCGTTCACCCTTGTCAGGACGGCAGCCCAGATAGGTGCGGACAGAGATGTGCCACCAACACGGCCCCATGTTCCGGCCGCGCGGACAACAAAAAGGTCGCCAATGGCTGATACGTCGGGATATCCGCGGCCGCCGATCTTATAGACACCTTCGCCAACAGCTGAGAAGTTGCTACCTGGGTCCGTGTAGCCAGTGAAGTTCAGCGTGACTGTGTCCAAGTACGTTGCTACTTGGTCTTTCTGGTAGTCTGGTGTGTCGAAGTAGTCTGCACACAATCATGTCAGTACCTACAGGTTACTCAAGTGTCTCCCAGAAAAGTTCTACAGGGCCATCGTCGATGCTTGAACGGATCCAGAAGAGAACCTGGAAAAGCAGAAGGGGTTGGACATGAGGACGACATACTGCTGAATCCGCCGCCTGAGGGGAACCTGGCGGTGGCACTTTCGACATACTTGGGTGTTGACGAATTGCTAGACACCTTGTCCAACTGGGTAGACCCAACTGCCAAGACGTACGGGCAGGTAGCATCACTACCCGGGTAGAAGACTCTGCCTTCAGGCCCAGCACAGCCGTTCGGGCCCCCATCGCCCTCAAAAGAGCCAACACCATCATCGCCGGAGCTGATGACGACGGTAGTGCCTTGCAGGCCCAACTTCATGATCTCGTCACATTGCCTCTTAGTGTAGTAGCTCGGCACGTCTGACTCGCCGCCGCCGTATGAGATGCTAATCACATTCGTAGGCTCGTAGACACCGCATTGGAGCTGGCCCTTATAGCCACCTGGGGCGGGGTTCGGGTAGGAGGGATCCAGACATTCGGGGAGCACGCAGTTGCCCGTCTCGCCGTATGCGCTGTAGGTGCAGTAACTCCCATCCAAGGCGTCGTAGAAGGTGTTCCAGAAGCCCTTCAAAGGTGTGTTCAGAGCAGTCTCGTTTTTTTGATAGTACTCGTCGTCGGTCTGGAACAGGATGGTCTTCTGGGGCCAGATGAGAGGCTGCGCAGCCTCGAAGTCAAGGTCCGACTCAACACCAGCTGCCGCGAGGGACTTGGCAGCACCATAAGCCCCGTCGATGTTCTTCTCGATGGGGTATGTGCCATTCGGGATTTCCGGGTAGAGTGTCGACCAGTATACATCGAGGTCATTCTGAGCATAGTGGTCGCCAAGGGACTCGAAGATGCCGAGCTCATTGCCCTCGGCAGCCTTGTCGCCCTTGGGGATGCTGTACTGAGTCCGGATGCACTCCTGTGTGACATAAGTGTTACAGTTCGTGCTGTTAAGGGGAGGCAGCGCGGAGGCATCTTTCCCAATAACCTCGAATCCTGTGTTCATAGCCTTAACAGCGCGTGTGCCGAGTTGCTCAGCCTCAGCCCGGCGCTTGAGACGGCGCACGCGGCCTGGATCAGCACGAAGTCGGATTCCTGGGGTGATGTCTGGAGATAGACATGGTCAATGCCGGCACTCTGCTAGGGGAATAGAGGGGAGTAGGGCCATCAAAGACACGCACAGTCAATATGGGCTTGCACATGGGCCGGGATGTGATACTCCTCAGCAGCAATGTTCTCACTGCCAGTTGAGCTGTGCTCCCAGTAGAAATAGTCGGTGAAGAGGAGGTCCTCAGCTTCCTCGACTGTAGCGTCAAATTGTATCCACTGCGGGGAGTGTGAGTTCTCGTTTCAAAATATGCTTGGGTAGCTGATAGAAAGGCGATTTTCTGCCACAACACACCTGCTTATTGACTGACTGCGAGATCCGGCCAACATCAATCCCGCCAGCAACGAGCCAGTCTCTGACGGCCTCAACGCTCTCCTTTGGCGGCGCGAAGAAGTCGATAACCTCGCGAGCAGACATGCTCTGGCCGTAATACGGCGACGAGGGGTTTGACCTCTCCGTCAGGAGATGACGGCCCTCCTGCAGCTTGTCCTCAAGCTGCCGCAGTCCGATTCTCATTGGCAGAACCGTGGACTTCTTGACCTTCTGCTTCTTCTCCCAAGTCCAGGACCAATGAGGCATCTGCCTCTCGTGGCGCACATGAGTGCTGGGCACGTCCCTCTTGCTAAGCAGTCGCCCGGCATCGAAAGGAGTGGCCAGCGCCGTGTCAATGGCTGCGGCGCCACATAGGGCGGCAGCAACGAGTTGCTTGTACAGCATTGTGAGATGCGTCTACTTGGCAAGCTGGAGGACCTGCACTGGTGGGTGGAGATGGGAACGAGGGAAGATGTAGCCAAGAGGAACCGACATGTTCCAAGAGATGGCACCCGCCCCTTGGCAAAGCTTTTATTTCTTCACGGTTACATCTGCCCCATTGCAAAGGGACCCGGTCATGACGGCGAGATAACATCGTGCATTTGACAGGGGGACTCTAGTCTGAATCGACGACCAGAGGGGGGCACGCGTTCGACCACTCGTTCCAACAGGGATTCTACTCCAAGTGGGGATCCCCTCTGAATCTGATCTTTGAGGAAGCTGGAGAAGAGATATTAATACGAGGATTGAGAGAGGTCGGACAGGATCGATGGAGCAAGATCCCTGGAGGTATGGGATAGACGACAACTGTTGATGCACGTCGTGTTACAGTACCTACTTAGAGGTACGTCCGAACGGCGGTCAAGCGCGGCGCACAGCAGGCAGGTCTGTGCTGCATTGTCATTGCCCCTTGCTTCTGCGTCTTCGCCCCGCTCCTTTTGCCATTTCACAGCGCAGCGGTATGGATTGCACCAAGCGCCGGCAAACGGCAAAATCCCTCTCCCCTCCCCTCCCGAGGTCTTGTACTCCGTAAGCCGCGAGGGACGGTTAAAGCCACTTGAGCAGAAGAGCCGGAGGGAGCTGGAGCTTCCACACTGGGAATAGGGGCAGGAAGCGGCGGCATGCAAGATGCGCGAATCATCTGCACTCGAGGCCAGTGTGTGGGTACCAACAAAGCTTAAAACTTTATTGCCGTTGTAAGTTTGCTGAAGCCCACCCCCCCCACCCCCGGGTTTAGGTACAGTAGTTTCTTATTAGCACGGACTCGACCATAACTTGGGCGGAGGGTGTGCTCATGGCGCCCAGTTCGGGAATAGGATAAGAAAACAAAACAGCTCAAGCCACAGGCGCCGCCGGCGTGGGATACCTAGGATCTGGATGGTATGGAAGGAGGGCAGGATGCCCACGCCATCTTGACCGCAGTTCGGTCACCAAATCTTGAATTGTGGCGCCGCCTCAATTGTTATCTGCCAGAAATCCACCATCATGCTCACAGTTTGGTCTTCCTAATCCAGCTGGTCGCAGCCAGGAAACATTGAAAGCTTTACCAATCACGACAGGGGCACAGTACAGGCTGGCGTTTAAAGAATGCTCATCTCCTGGGATCTCTCGACATGAATAACCTGTATCTATATAAAATGACTTTTCATACAAACTAGCATCTACGGAGTATGTCCATACGACGACATACGTTTGGGGAACACTACTGCTGGGAAGTCGCACGTGCGGCTTTAACCTCCGAGTCCTGCTTGCAACATTTGAAGTGTGTGCTGTACCAATTGGGATCCATGTGAGCCACTTGGGCAGATTTCTTAGCTTTAGATAGTGGCGTCAATTTGCCATGATAGGAAGGTACAAAACAGGGGATACCGGTAAACACGCTGGACGTAATGCATGATTTCATCATCCTTGGTCACATTTGGGAATGCTGGCCAGCCAGCTAATGTGGGGATTTTGGAGCTAGGACCACGGGATCCGAGCAGGATAAAGGCAGGTCCTGATGAATGAACGTTCCATCCTGTTCCAGATCCAGCATGGTTCATTCCAGAGCTCACAGGACTTCAGGATGTCGAGCTCCGTGTGCTTCGAGGACTCTCTATATGATTGACGACTTCACAGGTTAGCCAGCTACAAGACAAAGCAAACCCACCTTACCAAAAAGTATTCCTTCATTCAAAAAAAGGCCAAAAAGATATTCTCTCGGAGGGTCTGGCCGGGGATTGAACCCGGCTGGGAATGTGTTAGTTGTGCGAACATAGTCTCAACTAGACCTGGGCATGAACTTGCGACCTCGCGCAGTTTAAGCATTAGGGTGGACCCTAAGCGCGAATCATACCACTAGACCACCAGACCAGGTGATGCGCCGGGGCTCTCTGATTATTCTATGGCCGAACACTTGCAACGCGAACAATGCAACCAGCGATAGATCTTTAAAACCGCAAGGCACTGACTGGGGTCTTGAACAAAATGTCAGTTACCATGTTTTCGACCTCAGTTGAGACTTTTTGGTTCTGCTTCATTTCAAATGCTTCACCCAGTCCATGCAACTTTTTCCACGGAATAAAGTTAATTGAACGTTGGCAAGCGGAATCTCCAGCTCCAGTACTGCTGTGGTTCTTGTATCAGTGGTTTCGCTCTTAGGTGGTGTCGTTCTTAATCCGTATACAACCCGAAAGCGTACATATGTACGGTCCCTTCATCCACAGGGGATAAATCTGATCAACTCTCCCGTCTGAGTTCCAGGCCAAGCTTGCATCAAAACTGCAGTGCTCGCAGGTGCATTCAAAGCCCCAGCAAGACAACTGAGTAACCGTTGCTGCCGCTTGGCGCGGATCTAGATTGGACTACCTAGGTACACACCTGGGCAGTGTTGTCAGCATGCGGAAGAAATGCAGGAATGACTGACTGTACACACTCGGAACAGGCGATGCTTAGCTCGTACCTAGCTGCAATGTCATGCGCTGAGAAAACCTTTTGTGACAACGTCGATGCGTCAAAATGGTATCCACTGTTGGGGCGAGAGTCAGGTTTACTCTAGGGTAGTCGTGATACTGCAGGTCGAGATTTCAGACAGTGAGAATACTCAGGCGTAGCAGAGACTTGTAAAACCCTGGGTAAATGTGGAGTGAAAATCCTTTTCGTGGTTGAATTTCGACCTAGAATTATTTTTGGCCGCTATTTTGTGTACTGTCTCTTCATATAGACACGTCTCATGTGTTGTCAACTGGAGATGCTCTAACAGCTTCACTAAGCGTACTTCAGGAGCGGTTGAGCCTGTGACGGTTAAGCGAAGGAGGTGGTTTACACCAATGAGCCGCATATGTTCCGCTTGTTTGGTTTCTACTTTCCATTAAAGGTTGAAACGACTGACAAGAGGTTTAAGTCTCTGAATTGTTTATTGCGTGCAGAAATGTACGGTTCATTATCGGGAGCGAAACACACATCGTGGTTTAAAGTATCAATGATCCAAATTGTAAAGTTACCTGACCGGATCGGTTCACATGCAGTCGCCTAGAAAGGGCAAAAATCATGATCGTGCGTCTAAAAGTATGGGAAGGGTGTGCATTTTAAGGCGGAATCATATAAACCAAAGCAGCCAGTTGCTGACAGCAGCCAGAGTGGTGCAGCAGATCATAGTTGGCGACGTGACTTGACTGGTATCGCACGCTCTTGCTATTGTAACTTGAAAGATTTTTCATAGATGAGCTAGTAGGTCTCCAGAGCAGAACAAGTTGCCGAAATCGACTTCCCGTTTATCAAGCCAAGGGACCTGTGTTTTAGATGATGCAGAGCTCCTGACGGCTCCTGAAACCTTCCACCGACTACTTCCATTTACTCAAGTAAGTATAAGTACTTAAGTAGTTAGACGGGATACCGTGGGCCGAGAGTTAGACCCGAGCGCTCCCAAGCTTCCAGGTGCCAGATGTCAACCAGTTGGTTGTTACATTATTCACACTACCCGATTTTGTGACGAAAGAGACGAACCTGACGATAACAAGACTCCGACTGGGAGCGTAATGTGTTCGCGTACCACGACGAGCCGTCGATACGGGCAATATATCTCCAATTGCTGACATCAACCGCCAGCTCACAGCACGACAGGAGATTAGTTGGCATCCCGTTGATCGACGCCACTTCCTCTGGCAGTGCAACACAAAAATGCAGGCTTCACACACATCATTTGACGTCGTACATGTGCATCCGCAACGGTCGATGCGGGGCGCCTACAGTGGGCAGTCGCGTGGTTCAATGCTGTTGACGGCTGCAAGCTCTTTGGCCGAGGACCCCCCGTCACACGATGAATGACGGTCAGATGCTCATCTTGCCCGAACACAGACTCGGCATGACGACGGGGAGTAACGTTGACCATGTCGCCAGCTCTCGCACTCTTTTTGTCGTTGATATATATTGAGGAGGCGCAGCCGCCCACAGTCCTGTCAGCCCCGAAACCGATCTACCACATCGACCAGAGTTGATCCCACGCAACGCAGTCTAACACTTTCTTAAACACAAAAATTAACCCACAACCTTGGAATCTAATAAAACCATTATTCATCACAACATCGAAGCCAAGATGAGCGGAATCACCGATGCCGCAGCCACGCAAGCCCACGACGTTGTGGAGCAGGCCGAAGCCCAGGAGCAGAAGGTGAGTCGCTGCGCAATCTTTGCGCCACGTGTGCCGCTTGCATCATACTATTGACACATGCACACGAAAAAGGTGCAGGGCGGCACAGCCATGACTGGCGAGGGTGAGCCCTCCGAGGGTAGCAGCACGGCTGCCACCGGTGACCAACATGCAGAGGGCGAGACCAAGTCCAAGCTCGACAAGGTCAAGGAGGCGTTGCACCTGAAGAAGTAATCACACCTAAATTTCCCATTTGAGTGTCTACAGGTGGGCGCTTGGGACCTCGGGAGGGAGGGAAGACTTGTTATGGGTGGGATGTGATCCAAATTGTACCGGTACTAATCAATATTAGTTACCTAAATAATAAGTAGTGTCTCCCAGCTGTGTTGCAAACTGCAGCAAAAACAAAAATAAAACAGAGTCATTGATGTCTGTGCAGCCACCGCTACCGGAATGCCGGTAATCACCTGAATGCCGCAGAAGACGCTACGCTGCACGCTGTGCTGCCTAATCTATAGTCTATAGATTCCCAATTCGGGGCGAGAACGTGGGCCGTGGCGCCGGCGCATGGGAATAAGTAGTCTAAATCCTGTGAGGAACATTGACCAACCATCCCGGGAATTCAGCCCTACAAGTCTCACCCGCAGGCATCCACGGGCCTCTTATCCTAGGGTCTGCTGGAAATAGGTTCAAATGTTCGCTCGTGATGAGTTGAGCCCACACGCATGGCTTTGCCGAAGCTTCCTTCTCTCAAGTCACAAGTGCTCTGATGTCAGCAGCCAGCTCACGGAGAGTAGTTGCAGTCCGACTCAGAATTCAGCCCTAATAAAAGCCGCCGCCAAGTCAGGCACCCATTCCTCCATTCGAGTCACCCGGCCCGTAAGACGACGTAACTCGCGTGCGTCTTCCGGCCTGTCGAATAAGTAGGAGCGGGTACCCACCCACTCAGCCCGTAAGCCGCCCACCCTAGAGCCGATACAGTGGGCCGGGACTAAGTATTATTGAGATGGCGAGGCGCATTTTCCTGGCTGTCGGGTTAGCCCGACCAGTTCAACTTCTGTTGCGCCCGCCCTAGCTACTTAGTAGCACCTGCTCAGAAGGCACCTAAGCAGATGGGTGGACACTGGACAGAACCATTGGTGGCTTAGAAAGCAGGCCAAAAAGGGGAACACAAATGTTCTTTTGTCGATGCCCTCCCTCCCGAGGTCTTTTACGGACCTTCGTATAGTACGTTCTTGGCTATTTCGAGATCAAGTCACACCAGTTGACACGGTCATCGGCGGCGTTGGAATACCGACAAAGCACTTCAAGGCGCTTGCATGGTCCGCGGCGTGCCCTTCTTCGTACATCACACCCCACTGTCCCCACAGAGCTGAGAGAGCCGACTGGGAGTCTGCGACGTGGGCGTCCAGCGGCGTGCATAGAGGCGCACCCCAGGTGCCAACTTACCACACTTTCTTATCTTCGCATCTGTGACGGGCGGGCTCGTCACCAATACAACTGAGATGTGCCTGGTGGAGTCTCCATGGGGCCGTTTGGGGGCGGCTTGTTGTGCATAGATCCTGGGGAGGATCATGGAACCCTACATGAGGAGGTCCGCTTTCATCACCAACTTGGGCACACCTTGAGAAGTTAGCTGCAAGCGCAGAAATCATCGGCTACGTGAGGAGGTCTCCGTGGAGTTATCAGGGGCTCCAAGGACCCACGTGGACACCGTTCCCTTAGCCGACTTGATTATCATCTTCGGACCGCGCCTCCTCAGGAGGAGGCCGTTCTACCCGGCGGATACTTTGACCTCACCAGTGGTGGGGGATGACTGGTTCGTGGGGCACTGCCCTTCTGGCACACCACCTTGTGATTTACTGCCTGATTCTACGGTCAGGAATGAGGCGATGCTTTCAGGAAGCCCCGGGAAGCATGACTCCTTTTTGAGGCTCACGTTGGTGACTGGGATAGAGAGTGTGTGTGTGTGGTCCGACTACATGGTCATGGCATCGTCTTTAAATACTGGAGGGTGTTCATGGTCATGCTGAGGTTCGAGTAAAGTCGAATAAAACATCCTAAGCACTCCAAATTATATTGACAGTCTCAACATTGCTGCTTCCAGTCAGAAGTAAACAAGAATTGTTGCTCAAGTGGCAAAGTCTCAACCCTGTCTATATCCCATTTATCATCTGTGTTACAATGGCGAATCTTCTAGTGCTCACTCGGAAGGTGGCAGGCTTCGATCTCTCATCAAGGCCTGCCGCCACCGGTGTCATTCTACTGCTCATCTTTGTTTCATATCTTTTGATCACAAGATTTATGACATGGCGTCGACTGTCGGCCTTTTCCGGACCCTTATTCGCCTCGATTTCATATCTCCCCATGCTGCGAATCCGTCGTTCTGGAAGGGGGCATCTCGAGTACTTCGAGCTCTCTAAGAAATATGGTTCCCTGGTCAGAATCGGCCCCAACGACCTCCTCGCATCCAGCCCAGACCATCTCCGCCGCATGTCGGCAGCTCGTTCTACCTACCAGCGTAGCAGCTGGTACAAGGCCACCAGGCTCGATCCCTACCATGACATGATGGGAAGCGTCATGGACAAACAAGCCCACATGTCCCTGCGGTCCAAAGTTGCAGCTGGCTATATGGGAAAGGACAACCCTCGTCTCGAGTCGGACATCGACTCCCAGGTCCAATCATTGGTCAGCTTGATCAAGCGCGAGTACTTGTCCGGCGAGACAGCCAAGCCAGTCGACTTCGGCAGACTGGCAGACTACTACGCACACGACTCCAAGTCTAAGCTCGCCTTCGGCAAGCCATTGGGCCTTCTGGAAACAAACAAGGATGTTCGCGGTATAATTGCGATTGTCAAGATCGCTCTAGAATGGATTCAAGTGTTCACGGATATACCACCTCTGCAGAAGATCTTCCTCTCCAACACGGTACTGAAGCTTCTGGGCCCCAAGCCGACAGACAGCTGGGGTGTTGGCTATCTCATGGGAATGGCCAGGGAATTAGTCGCAAGTCGTCTCGGACCCGATGCGAAGGACCAACAAGATCTCCTGGTAAGTTCATTTTGAATCCCCCGACCAATAAATAGACCAATAATACTAATTCCATGTTAAGGGCTCATTCCTTAAGCACGGACTGGATAGGCGCCCGGCAGAATCCGAGGTCATGTTCCCCATCATTGCAGGCTCAGACACGACTGCCAACGCGATCAAGATGACGGTATCACACATCGCCTCCAACCCCAGGGTTGCCTCCAAGCTCAAGAAGGAGATCGACCAGGCGATTGCCGACGGTGCAATCTCCCAGCCCTCCACAAATGATGAGGCGGCAAAGCTGCCATACCTGGAAGCCGTCATCTACGAGGGCCTCAGGGTCAACCCTCCCTTTGGTGGGCTCATCATGAAGCAAGTCGGGCCCGAAGGCGACACATTCAACGGCCAATTAATCCCTCCAGGGACGAGGATCGGACACAGCACCTGGGCCGTGGCACACGAGGTGTCTGTTTTCGGCGCCGACGCCAACATCTTCCGGCCGGAGCGCTGGACAGAGGCCGATGAGAAGACAAGGAGCATCATGAAGAAGCAGACGGACCTTGTCTTTGGCACTGGCAGATGGGGTTGCCCCGGCAAGACTGTCGCTTTCATTGAGTTGAACAAAGTCCTTATTGAGGTAAGTCCCAAATCAGACAGGTTGAATGAAGAATTGAGATTCAACTTGCTGACTTGATTTATAGCTGTTCCGAAACTTTGACTTCCACTTCATCAAGAAACCTTCGTCGCAGAAGAACTACCAAAAGCTCTTCATGGATGGCTCGTTACCGATGAGCGTCACGCCCCGAACTGCTAAACAAGAGCTCCATCTGTGATGTAGGGGTTACTTGGATTTCTGTTTTTATGTTCCGTTTATCTTTTGCGTTCCAGTGGCAAGCATTGTTCTTCTTATTTCAGCCTCATGAGAAGGCATGCTTGAGTCTAACATTTGTTATGTACAGCGTGGGCGTTGAGGGAGCTCTCCCTTTTTAAAAGCAAATTGATACCCTTTAGGCTGGACCTAACCCAGAATGTCAAATACTATTGTACAATTCAATTTTACCGCGGTTTTACTAGAGTCTCGTATGACTATGTGCCCACTGACTTTTCATTAAACACCACCTAGGCACGCCATGATTGTCAATTAGGGTCATCAGAAAAAAACAACTTACTAGTGGGATAGGAATCTGTGACTGGTATGCAAGCTGATGAAACCTACAGACCTGCCAATCAGGCACTCCAATTGTTCCTGGCATGCCAGTATCTCGCCCCCTTTTTCTCCTGTATCTTCGATGTTTGAGAGAGCCCACTGCCCCTTGAGGGGCTCTTTCTCGACGCAATGCTAGTGGAAGGCACAGATGGGGCTGTTGAAACCCCTCAGAGCACTGGTGGTATGGGTGACTCATTGTGTAGGGTCAGTGGCTGACATTGGCTTGATTCAACGTCTTGAAATCATCGCAGTACCAAACTTCTATGTGCTCCGGTTCCAGCCAAGCTGCAGGTGGCTTCCTTCATTTGGCCACATGCGACATCACTTCTCGCCAAGATGTTCGCAATGAAGTTCCGGTATATATGATCAGAACCGTGCTTTTCAATAAAGAAATCGTCGCCTGGTAGAAAAAGTAAAAGAATTTCAGCTTGTCTTGTTCCCTTTGTTATACCGCAGTGAATCCCACTTTCAATAGAATGGGCAGTACCTCCTGCGCCGAGTCGTGGCCCTAAGACAATCTTAAAACTTATCCCAAGAATCTATCCAACAGCTTGTTTAACTAAATTATCCTTTGCCAAGGGGATCACTCATTTCTCTGTCGAAATGATACAGGGGCTTCTATAGGTTATCTTGTTCTCGAACTAAAGGGGAAAACGACCGAGGCGGGAACCCGTGGACGACACCAGGCTTTTAAGTTACTGGACGGGACTCCCGACTTAATAACGTCGATGTGGTACTAAGTCCCAACATGAAGATGGCTTTCGTCGATCTTTCTGGGGTACATATTATGAAATCTGTCTGCACTGTCACATCGAGGAGCATCTAACTCCATTGGGCGGGAAATAGGCACGTGAGTGCCACCCTCAAGTGCTCCAAGTCGACTCAGTCCAAAGCTGTAGGCGCGAAGGTCAATGAGGCTCGGTGCACCGCATGTTAAGCTGCACGTCACGTTGCAGTCGTTGGGGATTCCAGATCTCAGAGCAGCAACTGAGAAGGTGAGTGCGGGTGAGGCGTCAAGATCGGCCCTGCAGCGTGGATATTTACCCGGTCCTTGATTACCTACCAGCCTCCTTAATGCAAGCCCCGGGACTTGATATGAAGTCCTAGAGTTTTGCCTAGAATTTTTAGCTCAAATGTTTTATTCAAAGGACGAAATGTTATACCACGGGAGACAGTTCTCAATGCAATTAATTTGCTCAATATAACCAGTGACTCCCAAGGCTCGTCCCACATTGTGACACGAAGCATCAATGAACGCTTGTGTAAAATAATATATGGCGAATGCTCATCCAGCCGTGTGCAGTGAAATATTTTTATTGCTTGAGATGCCCTCCTGGCCCTGGCTGATATATAGTGATAGAGCCAGAACAGATCGCGCAACCTTCCAAAGTAGGCGGAAGGGCATGTGCGCGAACGAATGATAGCACCCAGAGTCTCAAAAGCTGCAATATAGGATGGACCTCCCGAGAGCACAAGACTGATGGGAGCGGAGTGCAGTCTGCCAGGTGCTACATGAAGAAGTGGTCCTGCCACGCTTCCATTATAAAAGGTAGTAGTGGCCTGAACCCCCAAGCGGAGCATTTTCTTGTCCTGTGCCTTCAATCTCCCCTCGTGGAACACAGGTCAGGATGCATGCTCGAAACTTCTTCCTCGGAACCACTTGGCTCTTGTCGCGGCTGGCTGCCCCCGTTTCAGCTGGCCTGTACCCCGAAGACGCTGTCGACCGTCTTGCGGCTTTGGGCATCGACAATCTTGGGCGTTACCTCAACCAAACCTCTGCAGGCACATGCACACTAGAGACAGCTGTGAAGCGTCGAGAATGGTCGGCTATATCAATACATGTGTAATACTATTTCCATTTACTGATTACTTTGCACTTTACAGGAGCGACCTAAGCGTCCCAGAGCGAGAGGATTATACGAAAGCTGTTCTCTGCCTCCAGTCACTTCCAGCCAGACACGACAGCAAAAAGATCCCGGGTGCCAAGAGCAGATTCGATGACTTTGTTGCGGTGCACATCAACCTTACAAACCAAGTGCATGGAACTGTTCGTCCGAGTCTTCTTAGTCGTTCCGTATTCATTATGCATTTGCGGTACATATATATCGTCTAAACTAACAACGGCCAGGCAAACTTCCTGGGATGGCACCGTGTCTACTTGTGGTTGTACGAAAATGCTCTGCGGGATGAGTGTGGCTACAAGGGCTACCAACCCGTAAGTCACAGACTCCAATGACATTGAACAGCTCTTGGAGGCCCTCTGGCTACGGTGGCAGGGTTTCTGACTTCACTGTTAGTACAACAATTGGGCCCGGTACGCTTCCGACCCAGCAAACTCGCCCATATTTAATGGTAACGCATCAAGCATGTCGGGCAACGGTGAGAAATTCACATACGATGGAATCTTTGTTGGCATGGGTTCCAGCATCCCTCCGGATCAGGGCGGTGGCTGTGTTACCAGCGGGCCATTCAAAAAGTAAGTCTTATAGTAACTACCCTCTAATGACACTTCTGTGCTTTAGAAATGTTACGCAATCACGCTTAAACTCCAACGTGGGTCACTTGCTGACATTAGCCACAGTATGTCGGTGAACCTGGGGCCCATTGCTCCTGGCTCTGCTTCCCTTAAAGTACCAGCCAACCCTCAACGTGATGGTCTGGGTCACAACCCTAGTGAGTCTTCTTGCCTTATCTATCTTTCACAAGTCTTTCCACCCAAAGAAGAACTACCGAGAACGGACGTGGTGGTAGTTATAGGAACCTTGCATTATCTCATTTAAGACTTCTTGCAGCTGCGCCTCAAAGCCGTAACTTCAAGTTAGCTGACGAATTTGCCCAGGATGTCTTCGGCGAGACGTCAACAGATATAGTGCCGCACACACCGCTGCCAATTATACGGAAGCCCTCATCACCAACGCGAGTGACGTGGGGACATTCCAAAATAGGTTGCAAGGACAGGATTTGGTAAATACCTGGGGTGTCCACATAGGAGGTCACTACACCATTGGCGGCGACCCTGGAGGTGTAAGTGTTACAAATCATCAACCTTCTCCGGCCTAGTTGGTCGAAGCATAGAGGCACTGACACTGGATCACCAGGACTTTTTTGTTTCTCCCGGGGACCCCGCTTTTTACCTGCACCACGGCATGATCGATCGAGTCTGGTGGATCTGGCAAAACCAGAAACTCCCCGGACGGCTGAGCGAAATCGCGGGCGGTACGTCCATGATTGGCTTTCCAGGCGGGGCGAACAAGCCAGGGACGCTGGAAGACGACATTTTATATGGGGTGCTTGGCCAGACGCTCAAGCTCAAGGACGCACTTGACACCATGGCAGGACCCTTTTGTTACATCTATGTCTAGAATTGCCGCAGAGCTGGATACCATTCCACCAGATGATCGACCACTTCTTTCCCCCATTTTACACATCTCATTCGCAAACGCAACGAAGGAATTCCTGTTGCTGAAACTGTGCAAGTAGCCTAGCTTGGAGACCTATCGCTTGTTCAGGTGGACAATCCTCTGAATGCTCGTGCCAAACAAGTTACACGGCCCAGCTGTGTAAGAATCATCGACCGCGATTGATGAATACCCGCCTTCCCGAGCTTGGAAGGTGGACGTGGGCTATATCCCTATGGAGGGCGGCCGTGCTATGTGCCTTCTTGTAAAAATGGCGGAACTTCACGTGGAAGACGAACCGAGAGTGACCGTCGCTTTCCCCTTGCTGACGCGGCTTCTGGTGGAACTTGCGTAACACAGTGTCATCTGGGCCTGCTCCTAAGCATTCCGGGGCTTTTTATGAGGGTGCTGAGAACGTTTTGCATCGTTGCTGGTATTTACAGGGTCATATCTCGTATCGATAGATCCATTCTCGCAAGTGAGGGGAATGGAAGCGGCCTGAGCACATCTGTTCCCTTACCCTTCATACTCGAGGGTCCTATGGTCAATGCGCTGGAAGAGCCTGAAAGAAGCACTGGAGCAGCTGAACTCCAGTACTGGCTCTTTTGCGATTGTCCAGGCTCTGACTTCGACCATCTCATCAAGGCGAAGGAGAGGAGAGATAGTTTGCTAGAGTGAGAATGTCTCGCAGCTTGGAGCAAACTCTGGTACATTTGGACCATTTTAAACATTATTTCATTGCACGCTCTTTAATGTTGTTGTGCAGTGAGTCGCTGGATTCCGTGACTGTCAGTGGGAGCCACATACCTAGGAAGATGCCTACTGCGCATTCTCCCTATCCAATTTACCTCGATGCTGGCACCGATGACAGTTGCAGTCCAGTGATTCCCCCATAATCGCATGAGTCGATGTTTAGATAGGGCTACTTCCCCACCTATATATATCTGTCTGCGTCTCTTCACCCTTTCCTGAGGTCAGCTTGCCTGAGAGACCTAGGTCTCAGTTACTTAAGTACACAGGGAAAACTTTCCACAAACGACCGAGGACCGTCTTTACGCCCCAATTTTAGCAGCTACATACAAACAGTACATCGCATTTCAGAATGGACGTCGTAGATCGAGAGCTGCGCATGGCAGCATGGAACGTCATATTTATTGATCACTTTCAAGTGCCCTTTGCGGGATTCTATCAAAACCCAAACAAGCTTTGTGTTCTCTTCAGAGATGCGCTACACCAAATACTTAGATCATCGACATTGAGCATGGATCGTTGCACCGGCTTTCCTCACGAATCGACAAGCGGTCTCGTATGGGCTCTGTGGCCACTCGAAGGTAAGTGTTCGGAAGGAGTGACTACAGTGTCCTGGGAAGACCTTGATGGCAACATGATGAGGCCGATTCTCCCAGGTCGCTACTTCCTTGTCCGACACTGCAACCTTTGTTGCAGTATAAAAGAAATCCTTGGAGACCCGATGGAGACCCTTTCCTGTGACCATGCCAAGGGTAAGTTGTTTCCGTATTTTGATGTACCAGGTATTTTGGAGAACGCCTACGGCATCTGCATAGATGTCTTCCAGGTTACAAATTGTGTGCTTGCCAATTAGTAACCGTTTCCGAACTCTTAGGGGGTTGTGTATGCAGATTGTATGGCTCTCAGCCTACTTCCTTTGACGAATTTCGAGCCGATCCCATGATCCGCCAGACGAAGTACATCCCCGGTGTCTCGAAAATAATGTTGAAACTAGGTGTTACCGAGTCCAAATCTACAAAATTGGTGCACGACCACGTGCTAGAACTAAGTTTTCGGAAACCCAAATCTTCAAAGTCAATGTGCGACGATGGCCCCTTTAACGCAAGCATAATTGTCCCTTTACCACGCATCGTAGGCAGCCATCCAGATCCGGGAATTTTGACGCGGTCCCGTAGATGGCCGCAGTCTGCCCGCTGTGCGATCTCGGGACACAGCGTATATTGGAAACCGGGATTTGCACCAGGGCTTGGATGGTACCACATCCTTGGCCAGTACACGCTTCCGACTACCACACAAGGCTCAGTCCAAGCTGTCAAGAGAAGTGCACCACGCAAGCCAGAAAACAACGAGATCATAATGCTGTCTCACATATATGACTTCTGGAAGGCGGGCCTCCTGGCCATTCACCCCGACACGCTTCGAGTCCGCTGCTTCGTGCCGTCGGACGTGATCAGAGATTACGACAACAAGGCGGCCAGCTTCCCAGAGTCAGGCACTCCGGACCTGGATTCTCTCCGCGTCCATTACGAAATATGCGTTTGGGTAAACATGACGGCGGCTCTTCCACGAATTCCGCTCACGCTTTCATCGACAGCCAAGGAAGAGAGCATGTTCCATGAGATGGTAGAGCCCTCAATCAAGAAAATGCAAGATTTGCGTACGGACAGCGTTGGCGCAATATGCGAACAATACTGCACTCAAAAGTGCCTTTTAGGATTGAGGCATGGCGACTTGTTGGACGAGGCATGCCCTAATTACACCAGGCATGCTGTAGGCCCTGGGACACTCAATGAATCCGCGCATCCGCTAAACGATCAGTCGTTTATATTTCTCATTCAGAGGCAGCTAGAGGTTGACCAAAGTATATTCTGCTACCTGCCGCACGTTCATGTAAAAGGACATCATGCAAACTTCTTCAAAATTACTCTCGCAGGCTTCGGCTACACGCTCTGCGCCAAAGGTGTAGCACTAAACGACCAGCATAGGCTAATGAATGAGTATATTATGTACCAGAAGATGAGCAACCTCCAAGGAACCTGCGTACCGGTTTGTCTAGGATTATTCGCCTTGCAGTACCCTTTTGGGAGTCAGAACATGAGTGGTGAGGAGATCACCCATATGCTACTATTGTCTCATGCTGGTGCATCTGTAGAGGGAGGCGACGTCAAAGACAGCACTTGCCACATACTACCATCAAATGAGGTATTGGAGATTGAGTCTGAGCGTACAATGAAAGAGATTAGACGCACAGGCGTTGATCGGTAGTTATGACAATCGTAAGAAACACCAGTACTGGAATCCAAAGCGCAATCGTATCTTCTACATCGACTTTGAGAAAAACAATCCTGTAGTTGAACCCGAGGTTGACCATACAAAGACCTCACATTCAAAGTCTGAGGAGGTCAGACCGCATCTGCCAAGATTTCCACAAGGATCAGAGCCTGATTGGGATGGCATCTGAATGCTTTCGCAGATCCATAGGTATGTAATATTCATGATTAAAGTGTCAGTGAATAGGAGGACACTATGAATTTCAATTTGATATTGTGTAATTCGCAAACTGAGATGATCGTTTCATGCAAACACAAAGTGACAGCGACCAGCAGCTTTTCCATGACAGCAATTCTTGCATCACCTCGCAGCCTGAACATTCATCTACTGAATTTATCCGAGGATGTGCTCATCCACCACTTCAAGTGGCTTGAAAGCTGCCTTGTAAAAATAAATGTAAATCACAGTCTTCCTCCTGAGTTTAACTTCAGTTCCCGGTCACAACATCATCGGAACATTTGAAGGCATTCGCCGCAGGTCAAGTTGCGTATTCAGTTCAAATGCCTTGCCCACTTGCCCTTGCAAGATTGTCTGTGATAATGCTAGAAATTTAAGGCATCCTGCAGGTTGGAAATACCACCCTACGTGCTAGAATTGCTACGAGAATGTAAACATCCATCCTCGAGAGTCTGGCTAATGCTCTGTCCGGCACGAGACGGAATAACGTGAGCGGAATCACGAAGAATAGGCAGTAAGCCGCTCGTAAGCAAAATATTAAAGTCGTTTGAGAACGATTCGGGATTACTTATTCCAATGTTTTCAGGTCATTGACCTCGGAAGGATGGAGGTAGCATTAGTCGTGACATAGGCTGATGTCGCCATCTGGAAGATGGCGCCAGCTCAAGGCAATAGGAATGATTCCAAGTGCTTGGACTTGTCTACAGGTATTCTGCTCATTAATTCTCGTGAATCACCCCGAACCGTGGCAACAAGCGACTCATTCAATTCTTTAGCTCCCAGCCTCACATTGCAAGCTCTTACTACCTAAGTCAACAGTTGAGGGAAAGACGGCAGACTTCAGGACGTAGCAATATAAGACTGCAAGAATTCACTAGACTATACTGAAATGCGCCCAGGTGTGCCAGTGTCTCTATTGATACGCAAACCATAACCAAAAACATAACCCTCACACCTCCCATTTAGCCGAGTACCATTCCAAGTCCGCCACAACCCATGATTGCGGGCCCTGTTGCTTTGAACATGCTCTAACTTTCCTTCGCATAGCCAAACATGCCACTTCCGTTGAACTCAAAAGGCTGTCAGGGCCCGATATGTAGACCCAGGCTTTACGCCTCCTGTCCGGAAGTGCTGTACCTCTTGAGCTAGCCATGAGGATTTTCCGCAGCTGCCCTTCAGTATCTATGCGGCCTGACTCGGAGCTGATATGGATGCGAACTGCCATGTTTCGAACAGAGGAGACCATGTCCCTTAGTTCTCTCCATTCACTAACGTTGGCCGTGTTTTCGTATCGCACTGTCCATACCAGCTGGAAATCCGCTTGTGAATCCTGGGAACGATTTCTCAACCACCATAACGCAAGACTGTACGCCCCGGTGAGCCCTGTACCACCCACAATGCATATGACTTTGGAGCAGGTTGCGAAGCCAACATCGCTCGGGTAGTATGGGCCTTCAACCCTCACTTCGACTTCCTTTCGGCCACCAACTCCGGGCACGATCGCGCCGACTTTCCAAGTCCACTCCTTCTCCAGCTTCTTAAGTACCTTGGCTTGAGCCCGCTGGAACAGGAAAATTGGCCCATCTGAGCCAGCGCCAACCTTGGCAGCTGTGAAGGCGTGGTTCTGTATCTTGCTGATTTCCGGGAAAACTAGATGGTAAGACTGCACCGGATGCGTGGCTTTGGCTTCCTTTTCAGCGAAGCCTGATTCACCAATGGTTATTGACAATGCCGGCAAGCATATTCTGTACCATCCTTCTCCGGCGTTTTCGAGACTGCCGACGACCTTCCGGCCCAAGCCGCCGCTTGTGCCTCGGAAAAGCCTCCAACCCCAATCAACCATCCATAGCACAAGGCCGGGAAGGAGAAAGTAAAAGTCGGTGCTGGCATGTACACTCAGCGCGACAAAGACCCAGAAGCTCGCAATCACATGCACGTAGTAGAACACGTTGTAGCTCTTGCGCCGCAGGGCTGGGAGCGACGTGATAATAATCAAAACCATGAGCAAGAATCCGAACATGCCAGTGGACAATGTGGCGTAATACCATCCACTTTCCTGTTCCGCTTGTTCCATTGTTTGAGTCGGGTTATCGATATTGAATGTGCTTTTCTGTTCAGGTAGGGCTGGGCGATATGCGCCAACGAAAAACTTTAGAAGTGACTATCAGTGGCGGATGCTGGGAAAAAACAAGGTCTCGACACTCACATAATATGCTGCGCCATGTGCAAAAGTTGCAAAAAATAGGAGATAAGCGATCAGCTTGTGCGCGTACAAAAGTGTGCTCTGATGCAGCTCGAACGCTTGTCCAAGCAGACTGTTTCTGGACACTGGGATGATGACCAGCCCGAGAAGTAAGTCCGCGTGGTGTCCTATTATTCCTGTCACCGCCAGGCGTATTTTTGCGGTCGCCCAGTTCAACGGGTCGGTTCTCATAGCCCAATATTGCAAGAGTGGTTCCACCCAGAAGCCCGTGGTCGCAAGCATCAAGCCAACGAGCCAAATAGCGAGTGCGGCGCCGCCGAGACTGATACGCTTTCCAACGAGAGGAATTTCATGCTGTACAAGGTAGAGTTGGCTTGCCTCTCTGGCCTTTGTGGAGATGGCACGCAAGAACAGCAGGAAGCCAGTGCTGGCCAGCATAGAATAGAACGTAATTATGTGAAGCCGGGTCTCATGTGGTAGATATGATTCAGAACACAGTGACGCATAGCATGGCGCATAAGTCAGCCCGACGGTGAGGCCTGCAGACAAGATCATTATGATCAAAAGCGCGAGTAGTTGAAAGGGGCGCTTCATGGTCACAAGCACGTAGGGTATAAGTATAGACAGTCGAGATTGAGACTGCCCTAGGGTACCCTGCCTGTCTGGAATGACTGACTTCAGGACTTCGGGAAGTCTTCACGGCAACGAAGGTATTTTATGACTCTTCAACAATACATAGCTGTGGGTGCTCCACACATTATTGTGTCTCGAATGTCTAGCGCAAGCACTTTATTACGTCAATGACTCCCTTCAGATGCCCAGATGCTAGGCTCCGGACTTAAGGGCCAAATGCTCGAGATCGCCCAATAAGGCGCGGCTCCAGCATGCCGGGGCTGCGCTATTCGGATACGCTCGCCGATCATCATCGATTTCTCCCAAAAGAATTCCAGAAGGAGAACGCCTGGGGTCTTGACGATTTGCTAGCTGTGCTAAAGTACTTAGGTAAGTAATCTGGCTTATAGAGCTTTGCTACAAAATAGATACTGCAGATGCCTATCTAGGCACTTGCCTACCTTTTTTTTGAAAAGAATACTAATACATGAGAGCTAAGTCTAAGCACTAAGCAGTGAGCATGCAACGTCTACCCATCCTAATACATGTCCCTAGGGGTTAGACCTTTAGTTACCCCCTATCGCTAGCCGCTTAGGGGGCGCCAAATTCCAACAACGGCCTAAATTCATCTAAAACTACAATATTCTTATAAATGAAAACATTACTACTATAATATACTTTCTAAGTATTATATATATAATTTACTATATAATGTTTTAAAGATTAGCTAAAGTAGCTTACTACTAAACTTAATATATAAAGATATTTAGTTAAGTTTTTATTTCTTAGTTAAATAGTTAAGTATATTTATACTATAATATAATATTATCAATATATATAATCTATTTTAATAATATAAAAGCTAATTTTACTTATTTTTAAGTTATTTTTATATTTAAATTATAATTATAATACTATAAATATAGTATTTTAAGTATTTTTATACTCTTTATTTTATAATTTTTAGTATAATACTAATATTTTTTATAAATTATTACATATTTTATA
>MAVT02000326.1:3909-28011 GCA_001702395.2 Diaporthe helianthi | reverse complement strand
CTTCCTTCACCCGAACACCAGCAGTTCTCTTCTGGGCAGAGTAGTCCGTCGACGACCTTGGATCCATTGAAACAACTGCCGTGTTTGCCGCCTTCGCAGACGATCGTGGACCTGAACATGACTCTCGGCCTTGTTCATCCCGTCGGGTGCCCCAGAGCTGCTGGGTGTCTAATGAGTATGCATGAGTGTACATGAGGAGAACAGCCCATGTTCTGCATCAGACACTTCATCTATCCCAGGCAACCCACCTGCTCTTCCTGCTGCGCCTTGGATCAGGGACAGACCCGCCCGGCAGCAGACACAGAACGATTGTAACATGCTTGCGGTCTAAGGCGCCAAGTTAGAGCACCAAGCACTTATGCTTCTTACTTTTTGGTGCTGGGGGTTCCAAAGCCGCAACGATTGCCTGTGCTCCAGATTAGTCGGTGGCCACCAGAATGGATCCTGCCAGTGGTACTCATACCTCGTCAAACACATCCTTAAGTTTGTATTGCGTCAGAGCACTGCACTCGACGTACTTCACAGCGCCCAGGTCTTTGGCCATGCGCTCACCATCCTCCTTCCGCACCGGTTGCATCTTTTGCTTGGCCAACTTCTCCCTTACGCTGGGGTCGTCCCTCAGGTCGACCTGCGTTCCAACGATGAGGCAAGGGACGCCGGGGCAGTGGTGATGAACCTCGGGAAACCATTTCTCGCGGACGTTCTCGAAGGAAGCGGGTGACGTGACACTGAAGCAGACGAGGAAGACGTCGGTCTGTGGGTATGACAGGGGCCGCAACCGGTCGTAGTCTTCCTGCCCGGCAGTATCGAACAGTCCCAGTGTGTAGGGCTCATCGCCGATCCTAATTTAGCACATGTCGTGGTCAGCGCGGTCACAAACCTCCTCAAGGTGGTGGTGGTGTTCGGGGTTAGTTTCAGGCGGGAGGGCGGCAGAGCGTTAATGTGGAAAACGCGACACGCCGCTTTGACACGCGTAGTGCACGCAGCGGACAGTATTTTGCAGGTGCGAGACGGGAGAGGGCGCGCCTTACATAACGGTGACTGCGTAGTTGTCGAATACTGTCGGGACATATTCGGAGGGGAATTTATTGGTGGTGTAGCTGATGAGCAGACATGTCTTGCCGACAGCACCATCGCCAACGACAACGCATCTGCAAGTAGGATTATAATCAGCCAATGCCGCAACAAGGAAACACTTGACGCGGTGCCTGCGTTCGCGAGGTGTGGTAGGAGGGAGCTGCTGCACCCCGAGGTTGACCTGGATCGGCAGAGCCCAATAGGGAGGGGGATGCATGTAGCATGTGCAGGCCAGAAGTTTAACTAGAGCGGCGGCACTGGGCGCTGGGCTGCAGCCCAGCATCCAGCCCCTGGGCCGTTGGGCAACGTAGGACGGGGTGCAGGATCGAAGTGTGAACGGGACGGCAGAGGAGTACGGACTTGATTGTTGCGACCACCATTCTTTGGGATGAGGGCTGCTCCTCGGGGGGTGCAGCGGTCTGTTGTTGTGGTGGTGGTTGAGAGGCAGTAGGACGCCCGCAGAAAGCCTGCAGGAAGGTGGTTTCTCCTTATCGCGAGCCGTTGCCCGGATCACAGCACAGATAAAGGTCTTTGGGTTGAGGACGCCTCGACGGGGTGGTTGTGCTGTGCGCTGCTGGGTGCGTCACGCTGCGGTGCGCTGACTGCTGCTTGAACCGACTGGACAGTGACAGGACTGAGCGCAACGAGATGGACTTGGCTTCGGGTTTGGCCTGATGATTTGACTCGCTCGGCTGTTATGTGAGTTGCTGCGTACTGCGGCGGCGGCGGCGGTGGTGGGGGAGGCGGAGAGCGTCCAGTTATCCCAGGTGAACTTGGAGTAGGTTGATGAGCGCAGGCAGGCGGTCAAGGAGAGGCCAGACGGAGCAGGGCGGAGCAGGGCAGGGCAGGGCAGGGCAGGGCAGGGCAGCAGGACAAGTGAGGGAAGACAGAGTAGAGCAAAGTAATTGATGGTAAAATAGAGAGAAAGAGGCAGGAAAGAAGTGAAAGGGTTGGTTGGCAGCGGACGGGAGTGAGGTCCGCCGTGAGAGCGGGTTGGATTAGCTCGGACGAAGAGAGAGGGAACGTCTTGCCAGGTAATAAGTTCAATTGAATGGATATGTAGGCAAATTCAATTCAGCCTTGTGCAACCTTTTGTCTGGTTGCAGGCAAGGAGGAAAGAACAGAGGCGGCGGGCGAGAGTGCAAGTGGATGGCGGAGGGCCTGGACGATGGGAAGTGCTCGCGAGCGATGGCGATCAATGTGTATGTGTGTGTGTGTTGTGTGCCCAGGTTGTGTGTGTGATGGGGGGGGGACTCTGTGGTAGGGGGGCTAAGGCTCGCAGTCTCCAACCTTGGAAGGGAGGACAGGCTGCCTGTGGAAAGACCAGGGGGGGGATGGGGAGCCCAGGCTTTTTGACCCTCAAGTTTCCGAACCGGACTCTCCAATCCAGAGCCAGTCCAGAGCCAGCTGAGCCCGGCATAGGGCCCGTCAGGTTGGTGCTGCTAGTGCTGCTATCCCCCTTTAAGGCACTAAAATTGGAGGCCATGCGCCTGCAGCTAGCCTGAGAGCCAGTCCACCTTCCGCGGACTGGGGGCTTTTGGTTTCTTCCCCTTGCTGTTTTGTTTCTTGGGGGACGTGGCGTGGGGTACAGGTACCGACGAGCAGGCCGCTCCTCAGCAGCAGCAACATGTACCTAGGTATCTAGACCACCAGCCTAACCCCCGGAGCAACCTAGTCAAACAACAGTCTGCTCTGGAAACTCCAGTCACTCATCAGTCAGTCAGTGGGGGTTAGTCAGGAAGTGCAGAGTCTCGCAGTCTCACAGTCTCAAAGTCTCGTCACTTGTATATTTAGTCAATGAACCTTGGGTCCGTTACCCCTCCATCATCCGGACTACTGGTTGCTTACCTCCAAGGCAGTCCGAATAAGCATCCGCGGGTGGCCATCTGACAATGTACCTAAGTACCTAAGTATGTAGGTAGAGGTCTATGCACCGGGCAGATAGGCACCAAAACGTGAGACATTGAGGCTGGAAGCTGCAGAGATGAGAGGAAGACACAGACAACGGCACCGAAACAAGAGATAGCCGAGTCGAGAATTATGAGAGGATCTCCGCAACTGCATCACTGCATCAGAGAAGACGTGCCAATCCATCCCTTCGACCTCAACTTGCATATAGCCCCAATCTGTGACGGACGAGAGCCGGGGCCCTGTCGCGGGGGTATCCTGAGTGCTGATTGTGATCCCCTGCCTGTTATTGAAGGCAAACCAAACACGACGCAGCACAGCGGCACAAAGGCTGAAAGGGCAACAAACATGTCAACGCCACAAAAACCAACACAGAGATGCCCTGACAGCCCGTGCCGCCGGGTCGACTCGACCTGACCCGACTAGCCTCGAGGCTGCCGGCCCCTCAGTTTCCATCTCAACCAGTCACTCTCGGGCCGGCCTATGACATTGCGTTCTGGGCGGTGTGAGATGGCCGGTAGAGCAAGCAAAGAAGCAGAAGCAGGTCAGATATCCACCGTGCCGGAAGGTGGACCGCTGTGTACAGCACATGTGCCACCTGCTTCATGCGTGCTCGCATGGACGACGACGACTGCTGCTGATGAATGTGTCAGGGCGCACTTGTGGCTGTGGCATGTTCAGAATGGCAGTCTGGAAGACTTCCGGAAGCCCTGAGCGCTGGTCCTATATAGACCATGTCTCGATCTGGCGTGCGGGCAATTTGACAAGACGCATCCGCCAGACTACTAGACCACCAGACCACCAGACCACAATGCTGGCAGGCTTGTCGCATGATTTCCAGATGATCATTGGCTTTCCGGCCAACCAAGGGCTCGACCATCGTGCCGCGTCAGGCGGCCAGCAGACTAGCATCCAGGGCCTCCCCAGTTGGGAGTAGCCCACATGCTGTATTAGGTATATATAAAAGGGAGCACGACGACGACGACGACGACGATAACAACAATAACAACATCAACATCAACATCAACAACAACAACATTCGTACGACTAACTTCATATCAAGAAGCCTCAAACCAATAGCCCATGGCTCTCGGCACAGAGGTCCAAAGCCCGTGCCATGTCGACCTCCCAGCGGGCACGTGGCGGTGGTGGGCGCGGATGTAATACGCCCCCAGGGTTGCACTCGGCTGGGTGACAAGTAAACACCCTCGACACCGCACGGCAGGCAGCAGGTGGATGGTGGGCAAAGACCGAGGCAAGAGCTGGCTGCGTTGTACCTACCTAGGTAGGTAACTTGTGACCCAGGCTGCGGATCTACAGGAGAAGGGGACAGGGCATGGGACAGGGCATGGGACAGGAACTGGACCGGGCTGGCAGGCAGGACTGGACAGGACTGGACAGGACGGATATGGCGTCGTCTGTGCCCCCCAGCCGTTCGAAACGGCCACTGAAACCGAGGCCTTGTAGGCTAGGACCACGAGCGGTAAGCCGGCAGATGCATCCATCCATCCCTCAATCTGTGACCTATCTATCTCGTGCGATGCCCTCAGCAAGCTCATTTGCCCACGGGCGCGGGCATTGGCGGACGGGTCAGCCAGGCCTGCGAGGCTGTCGATGCTGATGAGATCTGGGCTGAGTCTGTGCCATATGCCACAATCAATCAGTCACATGTACTACATACACAGTAGTGGGATGACTTGCAGCCGGAACTGGATTTGACGACTAAAGTTCTTTTCCCCCTTCCCCATTCTCCCCACCCCACCTCCTCTCAGGCCGCCGCCCCGTGCGACAAGACGCCTACTAATTACCTAGGTACCTCCACCCCCTTCGTTGCGTCTCGGGGCAGTTGAACGCAGGTGCCCATGTTCCCTTGCGTACTTACCTACCAGGTAGGTAGATACTAGTGGTCTGGCACTCAGGGGCAGGAATAAGCAACCACATACTCCTAGAATCAGGGAGCAACACCACCTGGGGCTGTTATGCGGCAAGACCCGACATCTGCACATCTGGATGCGCTGCCCGTGAAATTTGGGCCGCAACTGCAACCGATTGTATTTGCACCCTGGCAACAATTCAATATTGGCAGGATTTACACAACCTCGCATCAGTTCAGCAGCTGCTTCAGCTTCAGCTGTTTTGGTTTCCCTCTCACCGATCCCAGGTTTTCCATGTCAGTTCCCTTGGGAGCTCGATACACACCGACTCATACATAACACAACCCTCTTGAGCAGCCAATCGGCCGGCACGCCATGGATTACTCTGACGCCATAGATACTCTCTTGGAGCGCTACCTCGCCCTGCTGGACGAGTACACCATCCTGCGCGCGAGGCTGAGCCAGCTCCAGACCGGCATGTTCCAGCACCTGGCCCGAGCCAACTTTTCAGCCGAGAGGGGCATGCGCTACGGCCCGGACTTCTACGACGAGAGGATGCAGGCGTTGCGACAGGTCAGCATTAGCACCACGGAAGGGCGCCTGCCAATCTTCACCGTGTCGCACAGCAGCCAGGCCCGTGGCGAAGAAAGCGGCGGCGGCGGCGACGACGACTGCCCGCTAGCTGACAAGCAGGAGAAGGCGGCGGTCGCGGCTGAGGCGCCGCCGGTGGGCGAGCAGCAGCCCGTGCCTGCCGGCACTGACACAGCTGAGAGCGAGGCGGGCCCCAAGAAGCAAAACGCGAGGGACCCCCTCCGTTGGTTCGGCGTGCTTACGCCACTGTCTCTGCGGCAGACCCAGGCTAGTGCCGCCGAGGCCGTGGACCAGGTCGTCCCGCGCCTGGCGTCCCTGAGCGCTGAGATGCAGGACCTCGAGATCCAGGTCCGCAGGGCGAGGAAGAGGCGGGCTAAGGAGAGAGCCGCCACCACGAAGCAGCAGCAATCGGTCGCTGGGGGGCAGGTGGCCGCCACGTGAGCTTAGACCTGAGAGGAAGAGGGGCCGGAAGCTTGGTGTGGCCTGTGTATGAACGCAGGCTTACAAAAGCGATCGCATCTTTCGCGATGGCCAAATCAACCGACTTAAACCCCCCCCCGCCTTTTCAAATTTAATGCGATATGGTCGGACTCGATAATTCAGAACAACTCACGCACGGATTGGTCATCGTTTTGTGGCAGACTCGGGTGTGACCAGGTGGCAACACCCAAATCCTGCCAATTCTCACCCGCTTATTCTTGCGGTACTGAGAGAAAACCCGCCATATCGCAACATTGAACGCCTGGGCAAGCTCAACTCCAAGGGCCTCGCCGGGCTCTGTATCAGAGTCTGCCTGTAGGCTTCATATCCGTCCATCGTGGACGCACAAAGCGGTTCAGCTCGTGAGCGAGCATCTTGGCCTTGCGGAGATTTTATCCTGCCCCCTCGGACTTCTTTACCTCGCAGCAATGTGTGGGTGACGGTCTGTCAGTGGGCGTTGCTGAAGAACAGGGCAATGAGGACTGGGAGGGTGTCACAGATCCAAGGTCGAATGTTACCTGTCCCTGTGGAAGGGTCCGTCGGTGCGGACAACACCATGATCTTCACGCTACGCCTGTGCTAATGCAGCACCGCGGCTCGTGTTCTCAAGACACGTGTTCTTCTACTCGTGCGCAGTGAGCCATTGTAGTAAGCGCTTTCCATTTGCACAACATTTGCAGCTTCAGTACGATTCCTTGACTTGATGCAGACTTGCAAGCTGCCTGGAAAACGACGTAGCTCCCCATATGACACCGTTGGTTGGGACGTGTCGTTTTTCCAGAAGCGAAATGTTTGAACAAAAGCCGGAGGGAATTCCACTACAAGATCTGATGCCTTCAGGTGTGCTTCAAAATCCGAATCCGAAACTGAACACACCCGTACAGATATACCTGGCCAGGCTTTGATATCTGCGGGGACCTCGGGGGGAGATTCGCGGGCTGGGCAACCTCAGGAGCTTGACTGCTGGGTGGAATTGGAAATTTTTATCGTGACTGTTCTCTATTGATTCATTATCTACGGCGGACAATTCATAGAATGCAGGCGAAGCAGATGGTCGATTCACGAGGCCTAGACGCCTCGACAGTCTACCGGCTTGAGAGCTATTCTATTTTCTTCTATTCCGGAGCTTATATTCCGACGCACGTCTAGTTTTACCTTTCTACCAACTTTATCATTATGCTGGAGGGCTATCCTTCTATGCCAGATATGTATCGACCTGAGAGACTCAACACATTTCTCCAAACTGAGGCACTTTTCTCTCTCCCCACTAGTAGCCGGCGGGCTCCGGCTTGGGGGGGAAAGCATTCCCCTTATCTGGGTTGGCACACTCCATTCTCCAGTTTCTTGGTGTGATCTTGTCGACGATGGCCTTGAAGGCCGTCAGGGTGCAGAACGTGTCATCACCCTCCAAGTGGTTGCCCTCGGCCTTGCAGCCGGGAATAGTAACGGGCTCGTCGTTGTATCGAACTCGCACGTAGTGGCCCTCGATACGCTTGAGCTCGTCGGCGGTCATCTCCTGGACGGTCTTGCGGCCAATGCCGCGGAGGGCACTACCGGCCAGAGAGCTCGGGTTGGCCCCTGGGGCGGCGGCAGGGCCAGCGGCAGGCACATCGCTGTGGGCAGAGTGTTTTGCGGCAGAAGCGGCGGTGGACTTCCGGAAGACTTCAAGTGCAATGTGGCTGGTGTACGGGGGCCACCGATGGGTCTCGTAGGCGCCGAGGCTGGCGAGGGTGCCAGCGAGGGTGGTGTCGTGGCAGCCGGACATTCCGAACTTGATGACGGCGTTGCCCTGATTCTTGCCCAAGTGGGAGGCTTCTACATTTGCGACCATGCGTGCTGTGATGTCGCCGAGCAGTGAGCCCATTCCCAGCGTGCGGTACTCACTGCTCTCCTTGAAGCCAGCAAACCTAAATCATGAAAAGAGGCTTAGCAATATCGATACCTACACAGTGCGTGGGCCCACCTTACCATTCCTCAACACCGATCTTCTCCAAGGTCTCGAGGGCGTTTGCGTCGTAGAAGACATCGGGGAGCTTGGTCGCAGGGCCATGGGCGAGAGTGGAGTTGACAGTGTCCATGATGCCAGAGAGCCGTGGTTTCCCGTCCACGGCCACACGGCCGCCTTCGGGCATGTATTCGCCGTAGATGCTGTTGAGGTAATCCATCTCGGGGGTTGAATTCCAGCGGTCTGCCGTGCGCTTGGCATATGCCTTCATCAGGGTCCTGAAGCGCACACAACTCCCTTCGTTGGGCAGCAGTTGCTCATGAGACAAGTTCCGGTGCAGGATGGTTGGCGGTGCTAAGTCAGCAGCGCGCTTGGCGTCTGGATACAAGCCAACGAAGACCTGCTGAAGAGACTCCAGTGCACGTGGGACTGGGGTGGCACGCAGGTACATGAAGTCGGTAGAGTCGATGGTGTCGGGGAGGAAACCCAGCTGTTTAACATACAGCGCTCGCAGACGCTCGCCAAGGAGGTACGTAGTCATCCGCCCCTTGTCTGTAAGCATGCCTGAATGAAGTTGAGTACAGAAAACCACCAACAAAAGTTTTAAAAGGCCACGAAAGTCTCCTTACCCATCTCGCAGAGGTTATCCACGTCACCATTGGCACCAGTGGCCAAGATGGGCGCATCTGAGCTCTCCCCGAAGGCCTCGAGTCGTTTCTTCCATTCGAACGAGGAGAAAACCACGTCATTCCCATGCGCCTCGAGCACCACGTTTCTCAGATGACTGGCAGCTTTGCAATACGGCCAGAACGGGTGAAGACCGGCGTTCTGAAAGCGGGCCGAGACCGGAGTCCGCTCTCCATGGCGGAGGAGGATCTGAGTTTGGACGAGTTCAAGTTCAGGTGGATAGAGGGCTTTGAGCTCCTCGTCCGTGTACGGCTTCCGTGGTTGAAGAGTGGTCATGATCATGTGTTGGTAATAATGAAGCTTGCTTCAGTTAGCCCTTGCAGCACATCGGTGAGGCATGTGCCTTGATATAGCTAAGGTGAGAAAAGGTGAAGGAGGGTGAAGGAAGGTGAGGCGAGGCCCGGTGAAGCGTGACAGCGAGTCGAGGTGAACTGTTCAACTAGAACAGCATTGGAGAGAACCTTCGTCTCAATTGAGAGAGAGGTGTTGGTGTTCTGGTGGGAAATGACACAACGCTAGAGAAGAAGAGCAGATAGGAGATACCTAGGTACTTGTATTGGAGCTTACCAATTGGCCGAGTGCATCGTGAACCAATCCTGTATACCTAGGTACAGAGGACGTGGCACTGTCAGAGAAGTGAGACTATGGAAGAGATGAAGACGACAGGCTATAGCTACTAAGTACCTTAGTACAGGCAAATAGTGACAGATGGCTCTAGAGCTACCTGTGATGAATGCACCCGAGTGAGTCGCTGCAGCCGCACCCTGGCCCTATGGCTAGAGCATGCAGAGGCGACTGCTTGGCACTGGCAGGAGGTTTAAATGTTAGGCCCAAGCTTCTCCACAATTATATTATTTTCCAGTACCCGTCATCTTCACTTGCTGCACGGCTCGAGCATCCCAAGCAAGCTCACTACAGGCCTCTTTCGCTACCCGCAATCTACACAGCGGGCTGGACTGCCCAGACCGGAATGGAAAGCAAGCGGATTTCAACTTGATTTGAAGGGTTCGACCAACTTCTGAACAAGTCATAGTTGCAGTAACACTACTCGTTGCAGTGGGGTGGAAAAACACGCCCGATGCAGAGATTCCGCAACATATGCTGCTCTTGCCGCAGGCGCCTCCTGGCCGATGCTCTGTTTCGAGCTCAAGCTCCTCGGCTCCCACCATGGCAGCTTCTGCCCAGGGCTTATGTGAGCTCTGCCTCTGCGCCCAGCCCAGATCCAGGCTCAGACAACAATGTCGATGATATTGTCCCTCCAATTGAGGCCGCAGAAGACCAGGGCCGAAAGAGACCGGACCGAGAGGCACCACCCCAGAATGGAGGCCCTACAACGCCTCGCTTCAAAAGCCTGGATCGCAGGATGCTTATGCGAAGGCACGAGAGCATTTCCAAGGGGAAAAGCTTGGAAATCTTCGAGCGGGTAGTCCGGAAGCAGGTCGACGAGGACAACCTGCCTTCGTACTCGGCGCCAAAACCATCTGCCGCCCTCAAGTACTACAATGACCTCGCGCAGCTAAAGCCAATGTTGAAGCGGGAGAGCGTCGAGACCTGTTTCGAGTTCTTCTTGACCAAAGTGTGGAAAAATGTACCCCCCGAGGGCATGAATCAGGCTCTGAAGAGCAGAGGAAAAATTGTGTTGGCCAGAGTTGTAAGGGCCAAGATGGACGACTGGGACAACGAGAAGTTACCATCCCTGGCCCTCGTGACCCGACTCTTTTACAAGCTCGACTGCATCAACCGCAAGATCTGGGCCGACTCCATCATGAGCCTCATCCACAATCTCGTCACAAGGAGCACTATAAAAACAGACTATCCAGACGCCGAGGCATATGAGAGGTCCATGGCCAGGAAAGACGTTCTGCTAAAAGACATGGTCGATACTTGGGTTGCGTTCAATCGCGGCCCCTCCCTCAGCCGCTCCTTTCGTTTCCCGGAGCTGGACGAACATCTACTCCAGAAGTTTGCACGGACTAGCGAGTTAGTCAAGGCGATCCAACTGATGTTCCCATATCTCCATGGCACCCACGTCTCTCACATCCGGCCGGTAGTAATCGCTTTATTCGTGGTTCTGTCAGACCCTGCCCACTCCTCCCCAGAAGCACAGGAGAAGGCGAGGCCTTTTCTCAACCCCATGGGGAAGATTCTGGCTGCTGTTCCGGTCTGGAAGCCCGGGTTGAATTCACTGTTCCCAGAGCATCCAGATGTTCTGGCTTATGTCTTGTCCCGTTGGGATAATCTCATTTCTCAGCTTCGTCAGACTGAGGGGTTCAAGACCGGGTTGAGGATGAGTCTCGGAGTCCCAGAGCCCAGCATCAGAGTCCCAGAGCCCAGCATCAGAGTCCCAGGGCCCAGCATCGGCGTCCCAGGGCCCAGCATCGGCGTCCCAGGGCCCAGCATCGGCATCCCAGGGCCTAGCATCAGGGTCCCAGAGCCCAGCATCAGGGTCCCAGAGCCCAGCATCAGAGTCCCAGAGCCCAGCATCAGAGTCCCAGAGCCCAGCATCAGGGTCCCAGAGCCCAGCATCAGGGTCCTAGAGCCCAGCATCAGGGTCCTAGAGCCCATTATTAGGGTCCTAGAGCCCAGCATCGGGGTCCTAGAGCCCAGCATTAGGGTCCCAGAGCCCATCATCAGGGTCCCAGAGCCTAGCTGGTTCGAAAGATACACCATTCAAAGAGTTCAGACGACTAAAACAATTAATACAGGTCTTAGAATGCGTGATTCTGATGCCGTGGAGGACGCATGGGCGGGTTTCTGGGGTCCCGACGCTGAACCCAGTGACGAAAAGAAGGCCGAGTTGCAGACGATGGATACAGTGTTTAACCACTTTATTATGGCATTTGCTGCACTGCACAGGCCGCAGAGAGCAATCGAGGCTTGGGAGAGCATGAAACTGGTTGGAGTGCAGCCGAATATCAGGACCTGGACCTCGTTGATTGAAGGATGCCGGAGGTCCAAGAATGCTGCCGGTATCGAGAATGTCTGGAAGAAGTTGCAGGCTTCCGGTCTCGAGGTGGACGAACAAGCGTGGTCAGCCCGGGTTGTCGGATTAATAAGCTGTGGCGAGCCGGAGGCAGGCCTGCGGGCTCTGGATGAGATGCTGCACCTGTCGAAACTCACGATCGCTCCGATCAACGCGGCCGTTGCCTCGCTGATCCGCTTGAACGCCATGTCTGCGGCCAGGGAAGTCCTTGACTGGGCGGCGAAGAACAAAGTCGCCCCCGACATCATGACCTTCAACACTCTGCTACGGCCCATGGTTCAGCAGGGGCATGCCGCACAGGTCGACAGCCTGCTCAAGATGATGAAGGACATGGGCATCAATCCAGACGAGGCAACGTATACAGTCCTTCTCGAGGGCATCATCAGTAGCTCTAAAGACGCGGACCCGGCCGAGCAGGTCAAGAGTGTCAACAATCTTTTCACCGAGATGGAAGCCGCCGGCCTCAAGGCCAACATGCAGACGTTCGGACGCATTTTGCATCTGCTCCTCAGCGAGCCTGGTGCGAACGGCTACGAGGCAGTGGAGGCCGTCCGCAAACACGTCCACAGCAAACGCCTCGAGATGTCGATTCAGATGCACACCATTCTCTTAGACCACTACTTTAGCCTCGATCCTCCGAATCTGGCCGCCGTGGAGGACCTCATGCACAATGACGGGCTGAAGTGGCGGATGTTTATCGGTCGCGGCTTGGACATTGTCTTCTGGGAGCGGGTCATCAAGGGGTATGCGACAGCGGGTGAAACGAAAAAAGCCTTCGAGATCTTTGTACAGCTGAATAACATCGGGTCCGCGATGACGCTGGACACGCTCTTGACCCTTCTCCGAGCGCTGGTCAGGGCGAGCATGATGGAAGAGGCTAGGGAGATGGTGAAGATGGTGAAGACGCACCGACAGAACTCCGATTCTAACCGTTCTGGGACGGAAGACCTCGCCCGTGGCGGTCGGGGGCCGAGGAACAGGTACTTGAGGCATGGGTTCTGGGCCTTCGCCATGGAGTCCCGGCTTCTGTCGCTTGCTGAGTGGGAGGAACTTCAGACGCGACCAGTTCCTCGTGTGGCGGGACCGTGAATATTTTACATAAAAAGAGGCTTAGAACATAGACGACAGAGGGCGGGTGGCGCGCTTCAACATGATGTATCTCTACACGAACGCCGAGATGATCTCGCGTTTTGGTCTCTCTTGAAGCATTTGAGGTATCACTCCTGAGTCGTCAGCCTGTCCTTTCCTTTCCCGATTCCACCAGCTCCGTAAACGCCCATGTCTTACATCGTGAGTGTGCCGGCTTAACGAACCGTCCCATGTCAAGCCCCCAACCAAAGGCATATTTCCAGCGTCGCTTGGACTGTGACAACATGCTTCTTGCGCCTCATGGCTGCTTGCGCTTGCCTTCCAAAGAAATTATCAGAATCCTGCCGCCAGGCCGACGCAGTCTCGCCAACGGAAGCCATGCTTGTTAGTCACCCATCTTATCGTCTCCCCCGCCGACACCAGAGCCCCCCAGCGCATTCACAACCCCCTCGAGAGCCGCGACCTCGCCGCCCGCAAACCTCCTGCCCTCGCCCTGCCACTCCCCATCGCGCACCTCCCCGTCCCTGCCCAGCTCCAGGCCCCTAACGCTCTCGAGGTGTTTCCGGGCCGCGCTCTCGACATATTCGACCCGCTCCTTGCGCCACGTCCGCCGCCCCGCGCCACCGCCGCCCTCGTCTCCCTGCCCGGTGCCGCCCTGCAGGTTCGGCAGTATGCTCGATAGCGACGTGGACAGGGCCCGCAGCGCCTGCAGCTGCGACAGGGAGAAGGCGGTCGTGGTGGTGAGCGGGGTGTTGGCGTCGGCGAGGGTAAGGTCGCCCCGCTCGTGCAGGAATGCAAAGGGCGGCTTCGATCCCAATCCTGCTTGTGATTCGGCCCCGCCTTCGACGGCCGGCACGCCGGACGTCCTAGGTCCCTTCGCGCTGACCCTGCCGACCAGTAACCGCAACTCGCCGAGGAGGGCGCCGTTGCGCGCCTCCTCGGCGTGCATCATCGTGTTGAGCTTCTGTGACGCCTGTAACCTCCGGCGCAGGCGATGAACAGACTCCACTGTTGGCCGATCTGGTGTGTCTACGTCCATGCTGTCCACAGAGCCCTCGTTTTTTCCCTTCCCCGCTGTGTGTGTGGGCAGATTGTCAAAGTTCAAGCCCTCGTAGTGGCCCAACCGTAGCCAGTCCCTATCGTCCGGCTTGACACAGAGGATGTTGCGCATCACGTACAGCTCGAACTTGTCGAAATTGCGGTCGATAGACGTACAGAGCAGCGTCTCGAGCTGGTGTGTGCCGCTTGAAATTTCATCGTGCCGCCGTTGTTCGATGGCCTCCGGGGACAGGTCCAGGTTTGCCTCCTCGGGCGGTGGCTTCTGCTTGCCCTTCCTCTTCGATTTGGTATTTGCTGCTGGGTTTGGTGGTTTCCCGAAGCCGAGATATTGCGCTGGCGCATTGAGGAGGCCCTGCTCGACACTAACAAGGGCGCGCTCGGCGATGACGTTGATGCTATTGATAATCTCGTCGAGGAGCGACTGTAGAACTTGTGGTCAATTCCTCCCACCTCCCACCTCCCACTTTACAGTGCGCGGCTGAATGCGACTGATGATGGACTTACGACTGGAGGGTATCCAAAATGCTCTGTTAGCAGCTCAGTGTCTGTGTTGGCGGCCGTCATGCTGAATGGTGACACATGTGAAGGGAAGACGCGTCGACCGCGTTGCGGGGCTGAGGTAGGTGAAGGCTCAGGGCGGATGATGTTTGGTTGGCCCTGACTCGGCAGCTCCCGGGGCAACAGGGTACATATTTCCAGGGGGTCCTGTGTCCCGCCAAAGCGCCATCAGTGAGTTACGTCAGGTTCCCGATTTGGCAGAGGTCCTTGACAGCGAACGGCTCCTGATCGAGCAACTCCTTAAGCAAGGACCTTTCATGCTCTGCTTTTGCGTGAGCGATTCAGCGCGCCCTTCTTCTCATCACTTGGTGCTCATAATGCCTGATTTTAAGGAACTTGCAAAACACGGCTGGCACCCGGACAAAGTATGTCTGAGTCTATTCTAACTTCTGCGAGTAGCCGTTTTTGGAGGGGTTCATTACTGACAGACCGGCGGCAGAACGAGACCACATTCAGGGGTCAAGTTGTGGGTGACAACGGCATCCAATGCGTAGACAAGCAGACTCGACGAGGGACCATGCTGATTCCAGATGTAGGGATCCGTCTTCGGCCGCAAGTCCAACACGCAGAGCAACGCAGACCGAGAAGTCACGCCTATCTCGCACCTCAGAGACCCGGCATCCTTCGCTCCGCCGCCGAAGCGAACCGGCGCCGCCGTCCTTCCGCCCCCGGGGGCTGGCGAAACAGCATCCAGGCCGGCATCTTCGTCGCCGGCCCAGCAGTATGGCTACGCAGACCAACAACAGGGGGTAGAAGAACAACCAGCACCACCCAGGCCCTACCGTGTCGACACGAGCGGCTTATCTACAGCTCACCTTCCTCCACCGCCACCGTACTCGGTAACCGCAAAGCCGCCGCCGCCCAGCTTGCCTCCCCGGTTGCCTCCCCGCATCAATAATGCATCCCCCGGGCCCTCTCCCGGCTCCTCTCCCGGGCTGTCGGCCCCAGCAGCACCGAGCCGCCAGACCGGCTTTCTAAACCAAGGCGCCATCGACCGGCTGGGCGCATCTGGCGTCTCGGTGCCAGGTCTCGGCATCGGAGGCGGAAACAGACAGGTCTTGCCGCCGCCACCATCTTCCCGCTCCGGTGCAAGCAGTCCAGCCCCGCCGTCGGTGTCAGGGGGATCTGGAGCGATGAACGAACTGCAGTCGCGCTTCTCCAAGATTGGCGGCTTTGGCAAGAAGAGCTCGACGCCATCGCCTCCCCCGGCCCAGGGCGCAGCACCGGCCCAGGGGACAACATGGGCACAGAAGCAAGCCGCCATGAAGACCATGTCCGACTTCAAGAAGGACCCGAGCTCAGTCTCGTTCGCTGACGCCAAGTCGGCCGCCTCGACCGCGAACAATTTCCGGGAGAGGCACGGCGAACAGGTCGCGGCTGGCGCTCAGAAAGCCAACAGCCTGAACCAGAAGTACGGGGTGGCAGACAGATTGGGCGGATACTTGGGCAGTGCGGGCGGTGGTGCTGGCAATAGTAGCGGGGCCGAGGCTGGCAGGACCCCTTCGCCTGCGCTGTCGCACCTCAGCACCATCAGTAACGCGGCTGGGCTGTTGGGCAAGAAGAGGCCGCCACCACCTCCGCCTCCCAAGAAGAAGCCGGTGCTGGGCGGTAACCCCGTTGATGCTGCTGGAGATGGGGACGCGCCCCCTCCAGTGCCCACGGCGACCCGGCCGTTCTAGAAGCGCGACCCCTAGAGTTGTGTGCCGCCCTCAGGGCGTCTCTAGTCGGCCCCTCTTACACGGATTATCGCATGCTAGTCTCTTATTCTGGGTAGGCATCGAGTCATTGCATGGCACGGGCGTTCTGGGGCATGATAGAACTTCACTTCAATATCATATCATAACGGGATTCCAAACCTGCACATTAAGCAATATGGCTGGCTTCACGAAAAGGGTGCCGGCCCCCCGCCCACCCATATGCGCGACCTGCTACTCTTCAAGATGACTCACAGATGGGCTGTAAGTTTATATCTAAGAAATATGAAGAGGAACATGAGATAGAGTAGTTGTCGGGGATGAAATGTGGACATCTCCTTGTTCTTCTCGCAATGCACTTGTCACAAGATGAATTCGCAGTCCTGAGGCCGAGGAATATTCTGCAGATTGTGGTGACATCTTGGCGTCGTTCATGGTATCATTTTTTGTTTGTGTATGCCGAGATCGAATCCAGGCAACGCTTGATCGCCTGTGCCACAGTGTGAGGTAGACTAGTGGGCCTGAAATCGAAGCAAGAGAAGGTGTGTTTGAAGCTTCTGTGTTTAGCCGTTTAAACCTTCATCTCCTTCAGGCCGTGCTTCCAGAAGATAAAGTAGGGGGTGACGCCATCCTCGCTAGTATTCATGTGGTCAGCAAGATTAAACCAAACCTGGCCTGGAACATGGGACTTACCGGTAGTTAAGGAGGGCAATCATGCCGTCGGGGTTCATGGACTCGCCGGTGTAGAACTCGTAGTCCTTGAAGTTAGGCAGCAACTTCTCCTTGACGTACTTCTGGGCACCGTCTTGGAAAGCCTTGACCTCCTCGTCAGGCTTGCCGGCCTCCTTGAGAGCGGAAACGACAGCCTTCATGTAGCCTGGAACATCCACATGTTAGACTCTTGCCTTGCCCCCCCAAAAATAGTATTCAAGAGTAGGGAGTATTGTTCTTGTTTCGTACCTTTAAGGTAGGACAGGTAGCCCTTCTTGTCGAACTGGGTGGACTGGAGACGGAAGGAAGCAATGATGTTGTTGATCTTGATGATCTGGTCATCGGTACCCTCCTCAGCCTCCTCAGCAGAGGCGTTGGCACCAGTGTCTGTAGGACAGATCTCTTAGCCAGTTGCCCCTTGGCCTCCCAAGTTCTGGGCATGGTATGTGAAGTCTTACCAACGCTGACGGCGCCCTCCTCGATCATGGCGCAGTCAGCCTCGTAGACGATCCCGTCGACCTCCTTGAGGTCGTAGGAGTCCGAGATCATCTCGTCGTCGGTGATAACATCCTTGAAGATAAGCATCTTGGCGGTATTTGTAGATGGACACCGGTTAGACGTGGAGAAGCTACAGGAAGGTGTCGTGAAGGAGAAGGCGAAAGAAAATTTGGACAGCTAATCGAAAGGTTCTAGATTGGGCGGTTTGTGAAGCTGGGCGCGGGGAAATTGTCAATGGAAAATCGAAAGGTGGGGCTTGAGGGGTGGACTGGGCCAGCAGCGATTGCAGATTGGGACTAGCTGGCAGGCTGCTTGTGCTCTCAGGGTTCGGGTCGGGTTTGACAGGGCATTTTGGGGGGGTAAGGTTACAGGGGTGTACGATGCAGTGAACCCCCCAGAATGACTGGCTGCCTGATCACTCAACAGGGCTAACTGTCTATCGGGCAATACGCTCGATACGCTTGATACGCTCGATGTATGGAGTTGATGCGATGGGTCCACGACCAAGATTCAAAGCATTGACTAGTCGCTAGGAAATAAGGCGAACAAGTCTTTGGGATTTCGCACGAGGACCATTGGGGGGGGGGTACCTAGGTACCTCGAATGTCGGTATCGGGTTGTGCCACGACCAGATAGGGGAACCTGCTTAGACACACTAACAGAGACGCGTGATCCAAGTGGCTGCTCCATGTTAATGCATTTTCAAGCCGGCATGAGAGCGATTTTCACAAGCCTGGAAATTATCGGCTGGGAATTAGTGCCTTGCAGAAATGGCATTCCCAGCCCGTCCAGGCACGTCGCATTGCACGTCGCATTGGCTGCATTGGACGCTTTGGGCTTGGCCCGTCATGAGAGCAGATGTTGATCCAGGAACTCCCATGCAATTCATGCTGGCCGCCTGCCACGGCGGACAACGCATCGGTGATGGCATTGTGATGGTCTCGATGCAAAGGTGTCTGGGTGGGGGGCTACTTAAGCCAGTCGACAGGAGAGTTGAGCGTGTTGTCGCAGCCGTCTGCCAATGCTCTCGACATGGTGGCTTCATCAACATCGCTTGTACATGCTGTCAGATTACCGGCGTCCAAAAAGTGGTTCGACCAGTGGTGGCAAAGAACAGGCGACTCGGAAGAGACGGACGGATTCCACTAGGAAGCGAAATTGGTAAAAAGGGCCCACGCCGGCCGGGTCCCAACTGCTCGCGACCAGCCGATCCCATCAACCGTCTGACAAACCTCTGTCGAACAAAAAGCTGCCTCCAAAAGGGCTCGCTCGATTCGAAGTTCGCCACAGGTTATAGTTCTTGTCTGTCAGCCACCCTCCCTTCGTCTCTTGGTTCCTCATTCTGTTGGATCGTCGATTCCTCTCCAGGTTCTTGTCCAGTGTTCCTGGTTCGATGCCCAGCGCAAATTGCTGGGTTCTTGCCGCTCAAAGCCTAGACGACGCCGCCGACCTATTGATAACAGGGCTACCGACTTATCGATAAAAGGGCCACCCACGCTCACCCTGCACACCCTCCTGCACGCCCAGAAATTCACAGCCTCCGGCGTTCCGCTCTCGTGATGATCGCCACTCCGACCACCTTCACGATGTCTACCGCCGGTGTCAGCAACGGCACCCTGGTGTCGGACCTGCCTCCCTTGCCCGCCTACTCGACGACCCCCATACCTGACCTGCTGCCCTTCATCTCCGACTTCTGGCTGTCGGTAATCGGCCCACATATTGCTTACTGGCTCGTTTCTGCTGTCTTCCACATTATCGATGTCTACGACCTTTTCCCACAGTACCGACTGCACACCCCAGCCGAGATCGCCCAGAGGAACCTTGCGTCCAGGTGGCAGGTTGCACGAGATGTTATCATCGAGCAGATCATCCAGATGATTACCGCCGCGGTACTGTCGCTCACCGAGCCTGCGCAGATGACGGGCATGGAAAACTACGACGTTGCCGTCTGGGCCACCAGGATCCGTCTCGCGCAGAGGGCGCTCCCATCTGTGCTGGGCTTGATCGGTCTCAATGCAGCAGCCATCTCCAAGAGCATGTCTGCCTCGCACCCACTGCTTGCCGGTGCCCTGGCCGGTGGCAAGTACCCGTTCCTCACGAGCATCGACGCGATCACGGATGTATCGGTGCCGGCATTTGCGACCTGGGAGCTGTTGCTGGCTAAGGCGATTTACTGGCTGATCATCCCTGGATTCCAATTCTGGGTCGCCGTGGCCTTCCTGGACTCGTGGCAGTACTTCTGGCACCGCGCAATGCACGTCAACAAGTGGATGTACAGTATGTTGACCCACTTTCGGCTTTGGCTGTTACGGACCTTGCTTTATCTCCCTCTAATGCTAATGAATTGGCTCAGCTCACTGGCACGCCCGTCACCACCGTCTCTATGTCCCATACGCCTACGGCGCCCTGTACAACCACCCTGTCGAAGGCTTTGTACTCGACACCGCAGGTGCGGGTCTCGCTTACAAAGTATCGATGATGTCCCCACGAATGTCCATCTTCTTCTACATGGGAAGCACCATGAAGACCGTCGACGACCACTGTGGCTACGCCCTCCCGTGGGACCCTCTGCAGAATATCACGAGCAACAACGCCGCGTACCACGATATCCACCACCAGAGCTGGGGTATCAAGACCAACTTCAGCCAGCCCTTCTTCACCGCTTGGGACCGGTGGCTTGGAACCATGTGGCAGGGCGACACCACCCAGAAGTACGAGAAGGCCAGAGAAAACGCCAAGCTGAAGAGTGAAAAGAAGTCGGCTCAAGCCACTCAACTCAGCAAGGAGTCAACACCCAGCTCCTAAATTGCTCCAGAACTTGGTGTTCAAAATTACTTGGAGTTTCCATTTCCCACCATTCGTTGTACTGTGCTACTTTCAATTTTTTTATTTTTTTTGGTATTTTGCCCTTTTGATGGTTGGATTGATCAAATGAGGCACGTTGAAATGAAATGGAGGGATGAATACCGGGCATCGGCAGACGGCGTTCTTGCTTCTTTTACCTTTCCTGTTTCGAGGCGGGCTTCACAGAGCCCATCGCTCAACCGGACCCAGCGCCTGGTGAGCTACATGATAACGTTCGACACTGTACAAATTTGGACCTCGACGAATCCTTCTTGTCCCCCCCCCCTTTTTTAGTCTTTCGAAGCGAGCTCTAGCTCGAGTTAGGCAGATAGATTTATAGTACTGGGTAATCGTAATATAGATTTAGAGATGCCGTACGCACCGCCGCGTTATTATAAATCCAGTACACAATCATCATGAAACTTATACTGTGCCTATGAGGGAAACCATAGATCTAACTGTAATGGTTTTGTATCCTATTGATTTTATTACTAGTTCTCCGGACGGCCACCTCTTTTGTCCAGAGACAAAGGCAGGGTGTTGTTTGGATGGCGATTGTAGGTGCAGGACACATCAGGGAGGGTCGTCGTTTGGATACACCCTACCGAGAGAGAGCTGTGCGCATCGCTGAAAGGTACCTACTAACTTATAAGTAGCTAGGAAGCGTCGCCTGAACTTCGGACATGGACTTAAATTACACACCCCGCGAACAAAACGGCAAGCCTCGTCGCCGCAACCTCACTGTCCCGCGGTCTGCATTTGACGCGGGTCAAGCAACTCGCAAGATGGATGCAATCTGGAAGCATATTCCATCCCGAAGTCCTCCTCCGAGGTGGTCAGATAGCCAAACTCATGTCTCATTTTGAGAAATCGTCATCGCCGACTCTAGGGAGACTCTAGGGAGGAAAGAAGTCTCGGGAAACAGGGAGCGCGCGGTAAACAGGGACGATGGGCTTTTACGAGCCTGTTTGAGTGCTTCAGTTAAAAGTCCCAGCATGACACCAAAGTTGATCACAAACAGGCCAGAGAAGCACGCAGGGATGAACGGTACAAGGCATAGCTTCCACAACCGCCCCCTAGCCAGCTGAATGGGCAAAAGAAAAAAAAAAGAAAAAAAACTCCTTGGGGTTCCTACATACCACGGCTGATGAGTGTTCATCGCGGCAGTCCGGATCCGAATCCGAACGTCGTCAGTCGGGCAGGCCCATGGTGGGTGGATAGAGTTTACGTTGGTGATTACCTGTACACTTGAGCATCACCTGTGCATCAGCACCAGGCCGTCGGCCGTGTACGCAATGTAAATCCCAACAGGAACAAGGGCTTGGATGTTTCATGTGTCGTCCTCTGAGCGTGAAACGCGCGTTCGTCACATTCGCTAATCGCCGCAAAAATGAGAAAGAGAATCCCAGCCCCCGACCGATCCGCGGGAATAAAGAAGGGAGCTTGTGTGTCCGCTGGGCGTAAAACGCCGTCCAGGGGCCAAACCCCGATGGTTTGATCGAAAAAAAAAACCTAAAAAAAACTATATACGCAAGAGCCGTGCGTGTGGGTACCAGAGGAGGCACGGGAGCCGATTAAGCTCGCATGCCAGACACTTGACAAAGGTAACGTGAGAAGAAGGAAAAAGCCTATGTGCACCCAAGGTTAGTCATCCCAAGCTCTCCGTCCCGGGGCCGCCTGGGTTCCGGACCCACGGGACGGAGGGCGAGAGCGGCAAGGGTGGGAATGTCTCGGGCGTGAATTTGATGACAAGACAGCGCCAAAAAGCCCAGGTTTTGCTTGGGGTGTGGATGACAGAATCTGGCATGGAGGCCGGGACCCTTGCTACCATGACAACAGCGGGTGGTCGTCAGAAAATGGCTTCTTGTGTCGCATTAGGTCCTGGAAATTATCCCAAGGACCGTGGGGGCCACTGTACTAATACATGCGTGAATAGGATCATTCTAGAAACACTTGACGTGTCTCGCGATGCTGCCAGACACGCTTGGAGACACTGCGGTGCGACCGGAACTTTTCTTTGATTACAGGCGTACAGATCGTAAACTACAGACACCTTATTTGCGCTCCGGTGAGATGGGTATCTTGCATGGGCCGAGACGAGACAGCTGAACAACTTGTCTCAGAAAGACGACCCGGCTGACTGGCCACACCCTTGTGGGAGGAAAAACGCCGCATTCCAGAAGTCATTGCATAAGCGAGGCTTGCAGTTTGACCGACGGACAGTTTGCGAACTGCCCGTACGTACGTTCGTACTTACTCACCTCGTCCCCGACGGCGTAGCTCCGAGTCAGCGGGCGCGGCAGCGATCGCCCGAGGGAAGCAAATAATCGATGGCGGCATGTATACACAGTACACTTGTAGTGTGGTGTGTTTGACTTTATGTCCAGGACCTACCTGTGGCGCGCGCCCGCACGATGAAGCAGAGTAAAGCTTGCTGCGTATCAAGGCTCATCGCTGACAGCGCTGCCGGGTTGGCTGCATGCAGCTCAAGCACAATCACACCCACATCTCAATGCACAATGATCACGCACAAACATCAGCTCAGCCTCTGTGCCCTCGATCGCCTGGACAGTCAGCAAGAAAAATGGAAAGGAAAAAAAAAGCCAAATCGTGGACCACTAACCACCCTGGCGCTCAATATTGATGAGACGATCGCCGAGGGCGCTCCTTAGGACCGTGAAGCCAGCCAGCTTATTCATCCAGCCATCTCAGATGCATGAATGTTATTGCTTGCCTCGATCCTGAGCCTGATGTGGGATCAGACGGGGCGAGTCGAAGGGAAGGGGGACGTGATTCATGCCGGCATTGCGGGCGTAGTGCCAGGATCTCCGTGTTGTGTTTCGTTTCGAGGCAGCTCCTGTCCAACAGGCAGGGCGTGAAGGGCATGTCAGCAAAGGGCGTGAGGAGGCTGAATACATACTCCGTACATAGCACATGCAGGAGTGCCTCGACGACTCGCGTTCCCTGCCCGGCAGCCCGGGCGTCCCCCACACGCCGTCTTCAAATTGTTGATGGGATCGGCCTTCCAGGTAGTGTTTGATGTGAGAAGGTGGTCTAGGGAAGAGGGAGCATGCCTAGGTACCTAGGGACTTACGCACTGGTTTGTCTCGGGAGACCCACCCGTCCCAAGATGGCAAGAGCCTGACACAAATAAATCCCTGCACGATCTGCAGCTCAAATTGAGGAGCATCCACTCTGCCTGTCGTCGTGTGCAGGCAGCGCTAAGCTCGCCTTTGCCTACGTACTTAGGTCGCCAAATGGACTGCTCCAGCTGCAGCCTGCAGCCTGCAGCAGCGTTACCACGTTCGGCGCCATGTCATCTCTTTCAGCTGGCACCGTGTTCCTGGTGCATCACAAGTCCTCTCCCGCGGCCACAACATGTCAGCAAATGAGGAGGGGTGTCGGGGCCCGGCCACGATGTCGCCCAGTGCCCAGCGACCTCGCTGCTGTGCTACGTACTGAGCCCATGTGGGTGGATTACCCTGATTACTTGGCTGCCAGCGCGTTCAATGTGCCCCGTCTCGGTGCTGCCATGCCCATCATGTCCCCATAATAATAAGAAAGGCGAATCCAGGGTGACGGGGCAATGACGACTGTCCGACTGTCCGGCTTTCAAGCTTCATTCATTCATTACCTAGGTAGTTCCAGTTGCAGTTGCAGTTGAGTTCCAGTTCCGGTTCCGGTTCCGGCTCCGTTTCTTGACCATCCTGACTCTGACCTCGAACCGAACTGAACCTAACAAACAGCACTTCGACAACAAGGAGGTCTCAGCGCGAGCACTTGGCTCAGTTGCCTTTTGTCCCGAGAAGCTAACTTCCACAAAGATCAGGAGGGCGTGTGTAGCTGTGAAGCACAACCGAAAGTAAAGCCTTTGTTTTATACTTTGGCTCGTCAGCGCGCCACCGGGATCACCATCACAGCAGTACTGAGTACTTCAATCAGCACCATCTGGCAGGCTGGCCATCAGACCATCAGACCATCCGACCATCCGACCATCAGACCATTCAGTTGGCGCTCAATCTGCCGCCGCCTCCTGCTGCTTGGAACTTGGAACACCCGCACCCTGGTTCTGCATCTCGAGGACCCACCTCACTTTCCCTCCCC
>MAVT02000325.1:0-36793 GCA_001702395.2 Diaporthe helianthi | reverse complement strand
AAAACGCGTTAGAAAGATGGAGGGGAGTAGTTAGCGTAAAAGTAGGCAACTCGTTAGGGTAGGCGACTCGTTGGTGTTTAACGTTAGTACTTACGTAACTATAACAATAGGTATAAAGTAAGCTTATACATCGTTATTATTAGTATTAGTAGGTAACCCTTTTTTATATTCTTGCTAAAGGGGGATCTACTTGTTTTCAAAGATTAAAGTTAGTGCTAGTGTAGCAGTATAGCAATACGTAAGGACTGGGCTATGTTGCCCCCTTCCACCCTATAGGCCACCAAATCACGGTATCATAAAAAACTACACCATCTTCAAGCCTCGAAAAATGCCTGACTGTCGCCTATAGATATCGGTGCGGTAGCCGTACGAGCAAAGGCAGGCCGAACATGGCCGCTATTCCTTGTGCGAGTGTATGGCACAGACGGTAAAGAAGAGTCCAACAGGCCAGAAAGATAAATGTAATTAATGTACGTCTAGTTGTGTTTACTTGACTGTCCCCTTCTAAGCAGGCCATCCTTCCAAAAGCCCAGTCTCAGAATCTGTCCCAAACGCCAGCCAAAAAACAAAGGGGAAAAAAAACAAGGGGAAAAAAAAAACAGGCGCGGGTACCCATCATGAGCTCCCAATTTCCTGTGCAACTTGCCACCTATTTCCGGCAGGGTCCGAAAACCTAACGACCAGCGAGCCCCCAGGCCCAGACAGCAACCCCGAAAAGCTCGGTATGGCAACGTCTTCCTTGCCATCATCACCGCTCTCGGCCTCTTCCGCAAAGCACCGCAGCCGGCGAAACACTTCCTCGACGTCGTCTACGGGCACGCTGAGCATGACGCTCTGGGCAGCGCTATCCCTGTGCCCGTTCTCTAAAGACTCGTGCAAAGTGACGACGAGCGCGCCGTTGTTGAGACGAAGAGCTATGGACTTGCCGTCCTTGGACGAAGAGAGGCAGGCCGTCCCACCAAAGACATGTTCGTAAAAGCGTTTTGTGCGCTGCAGGTCTTGCACCGGGAGAGTTATGACCGAGATCCCAGTGGGGGCAGGCATCCTTGCCGAGGCCGGGCCTGCGGGGTGTTTTTGTTGTTTTAAAGGTTTTGGCGCAGCAGCTGATATTTGTGTAGCAACCTTTTTGCCCGTCTGTGATAATAATGATGATGGTGGTGGTGGTGGTGGTGGCGACGGCGTCAGGTCGACGGTCGTGTCCAGGCCCGAGCAAGTCCCCGCGACACTACCACCGCTCGCCGTCGCGAAACTCCACTCGTCGGTATCGCTGCTCCCCAGCCTGGAGCCACTGCCGTCCCGTGGCTGCAGCGGCGGTAGCAGCTCGGTGGCGCCAGCAGCAGCATCAGCGCCAGTGGCGAAGTCCCCGACAGGCGCTGTGACGAAGTGATCGAGACTGGAGCTGCTGTCGTCTCGATTTAGATACGCGGGGGTCCCGCGTCCATGATGCTCCTTGGCGCCGCGCAATGGTAACCCGACTGGCGCTGTGAAGAAGAGGTCCACCGGCGAGGAGCCCTGCGGCCGCCTCGGCTTGTAGCTGTACGCGGTAGGAGGTCTCGGGTTGCCGCTGTTGCCGCTGCCGCTGCCACCGCTGAAGGGGTTCAATGGCGAGACAAGAGAGCCTAGGGAGGACTTGCGCACACCAGCTGCTCTGGCAGGACCGACTCCTGCGGCGGCAGCGGCAGCAGCAGCAGCAGCAGCGGAGGGGACGGGCGCGCTGCTGACCCTCCTCTGCTGTTGTGCGTATGGCTGGACGCACTGCTGCGTTGCGAGATAGAGCTGGTGGTCGATTACGCGGTCGAAGTCGAACGGCATGTAAGTGGATTGGTGCGTGCAGGGGTTTGACCACGCATTGCCAGCAGGTCCAGCTTGCAGTGTGGGAGAATGTTGCCTCGTTTCTCTGTGCGAGCAGAATATGGTAGGTCAAGAGAGAGAGAAAGGAAATGTCAGCCAGATGTGCATTGTTGTGTGTGAATTATCGCGGGTTGCGACTGCCACTTACCTTCTTTCTTCGAGGATGCAGCGATGGTAGTCAATGCGTGGGTGGCACAACGACCAGGTTGCATCCTTGGGATTGTTCGCGATGGCGGCACGCGTCGAGGGGGTGTCGTTGTTCAATTTGCCCCGCGACGGCCTTTTAATTAGGCACTTGGCCCTTTGCCCTCCTTTGGGAGTCGGCTGGCACTAGACCGTGTCTGGCGCCGTTCATCTCGCAGGCTTCAGACACCGCACGCGATCGCTCGAGCCTAGGCAGAAATGGGAGAGGGAAGACAGCTATTCTGTGGTGTGGGCGTGACAAAGCGTGAACGGGGCGATTTCCCGACGTTGTTTGTTCACCAGACTTGCCCAGGTGCTTGCCCGCGGAGACCTCACATGCTAACGTCAGCTGTGGGCTTTTGACGCGTGCCAGATGGGTGTGTAACGCCAGGATGCTTGAAATCAGCATGAAATAAGACGGGTTGCTTGTGTGTGTGGCTGGTGCTCGCTTCAGGTGCACCATCCTGCAGGCAATGGTAACGCCTCTAGTATTCCAAGGTTTCTATACCAGTAATCTCTGCAAGCCTCGCCTCGGACTACGCAGTCAAACGCCATATAATGCCCTACCGTAGGATGTACTCAAACCCCATCGTTATGACCCTCACCAAAGGCAGTAACTGTGCAAATCTCTAAGCAATGCTTCGCAGAACCATGATGCCGCGCCTCTCCCGCGTCCTTATATTTAGTTAGGGCTCGCGCCCTGGAATGACTATCCCATCCACCCAATCTCTTCGTCCAACAGATGCACAAGGTTGTCTTCCACCTGCTCGGTCTCCCGAAAATCAGGGTCCAGCCAACCATCCGTAAGATGTGATTCAGTGTCGTTGGCATGAACAATTCCGCGACCCGTCGTCTCGGCATCGCTGCCTTCGAAGCTCACCCTTCCTTCGACGAGTCAATCCCATAATCCGCCTCCGCCGTCGGTAGTGTCTTTCTCGTCATCAGCAAGAGCCGCGGCCAACGGCGACCCCTCTATTCCGTCGTCAGAGGTATCGGCCTGCTCGACAATTATCTCGATATCCGCCGAGCCATCCTCCTTGTGCGGCGTCTCCTCTTCGTCTGGGAGCCAGGATTGAGTATATGGGTCAGGATCGGATGTACTATCTGCTGCGGTGGACTCAGCATCTCCATCACTGGTGTGCAGGTCTGCGGTGTCGAAATCGCCGGTTGCGGGCGAACCGATGTCGAGGTGAGGCGAGGGCCACGACATTAGGTGCGGGAAGGATCGGGAGAATGCGATCGGAGATCTGAGTAGACGTGAAGGAGGCTGAGAGGGGGTGGTTAATGAATCCACTGGAGGAGAGCACGCCTCCGGCGGCGATAACGGCTTGGAAAAGTCGAACTCGCTCCTCTCCTTCTCCGTACCGCTAACGTAGGCAGGGATCGGGCTGGTCATCGGTCCCAGGTTAGACAGTGACACTGCCAGTCCTTTTAGTGACTTCTTCAGCCTAGGCTTGTTTGATAAGTCCCTCCTCCCGGATAAGGACGATGCGGTCCCGGTCTTCCTCAACCGTAGTTCCAAGCGCTCCTCATCCGCAGTGTCATCGTCCGTGATTGCGTTCTCGATCTCGGCCAGATGTCTGCGGTGCCTCGCAAGCATAGGAATGCTACTTCCTGAGCCTCGACGCTGGTGTCGAAGCTTGCCCTTGTCTGACAGTGGAGATGGTTGCGTGTTAGCACCAGCAGCGACAGGCCCGGTTGCAGTGTGCAGGCCATGAGCAAAGGACGTCTTAAGTCCCAGCCTCTCCACTCCCGTAACAAGTCTGCGCAGGTTGACCTGGCTCTGGCTGAATATGCATCTTGTCCTGACAACCTGGATCGATCGATCGATGGCCAGTTCCACCGTACACCGATCTCTGATGCGGCTGAGTTTCGGCCATGTAGCCCGCTCGCCTGCCAGGGTAGCTCGTTTCATGAAGTCGACCGAGGGGTTCTTGAGAATGCGCGGGAGGTCATGTACGCTGAATTCGGGCAAGATTGTGATGTCGCCGGAATATTTCTGGCTCAGGACACTTCGGAGCTTAGTGACAGTCGTGGGGAAGATTCCTAACTCGGCCAGGAAATGTAGCCTGTGTAAAACCTCGTCTTTGGCTAGTGTTGTGAGCGTGGTCGCAAGGGTCGAGTTATGAGAAGTCCCAAAAAGCTCTGGCCGTGAATCGTCATGCTCTGAATACAGCCTGTCGTCCTTGGCCAGGAATGGGACGACATGGGGGTTGACCTGTGAAACGATAAAATGGTTGACGTTGAACATCTCGGCTAGCCTTGTCATTGGCAAGTCGTTGTCCACAGAGCCATCAACCCATCGCTGAGGGCTCGGGTTCCATGGCATGTGCTCGCCAGTCTGCGGGTCCTTGACAAGGAGCGTAGCACCGCTGAAGACCAAGGGAACGGAGCATGAAGCAGCCACCGCTGACCAGATCATAACATTGGGCGCAGTGATATAATTCAACAGCCGTGGAAGTTCGTATATCGACTCGGTCGAGACTGAGATGTTGCATATTTTCCTTGTCCGATTGTACGCTTCCTGGAAGGTGATATCGCCAAGCAGGCCTCTCATGACCCGTTTCAAATGCTTGATATCCAACCAGGAGCCCTCGGTAAGAAGCCTCTTCACGTGGTCAAGTACCGTCTCTTCCTTGCCCTCTTCTTCGAACACTGCGAGATCATTGAAAGGAAGATTCCTAATGACCTCGGGCACCTCGTCCGATGTCCTGGTGCAGAAGACGGCGCAAACAATGGAGCCGGCAGAGGCGCCAGAGATGATCCTGGGGACAAGGTCGGCCTCGAACATGGCCTTCAGGACCCCAGCATGCATCATTCCAAAGGTGCCTCCCCCACTCAGTAGCAGGGCCGATCTGCCATAACTCTGTCGAGTCTGAACCAGGGCTTCGAGGATGTCATTTTGGTCCAGGTCGTCGGGTAATGCGCCGGGGTAGCCGCTCTTCTCCACGAGATCCTCGATGGTCTTTACTGCAGACTGGACGTACTGCTCGATAAGGTCTTTTGTCCCAAGATATGAATGCTTGTAAAGGTCGAGGTTGCCGAGACCGCCAAGCTCGCGCGACAGGGCCGTCCTCACGAGACGGAGCATCCGTCGGATATCGCATGCGGTGCGGGCGTCGTCGAGTTCGCGGATGCGTTCGCGCACGAAATCGGGCCGGTAGACGCCGTCGACGCCATTCTCCTCAGCTTTCCAGTTGTGATTCCCCTCGAGGAGGTCGAGTTCCTGAGCTGCGGAGGTCCATTGCGACGCTGAAGTTGCCTGTGTTGGTTGCACATGGGTTAGGGTCGCCAAAGTGCCGCAGGAAGTGCGAGAATAGAGAGACGTACGTTTTTCATGCGCAAAGCAAGGATGTGTTTGCGCTCCTCGAGTTTGCGAGCCTCATCCGCCTTGGGGCTGTTCTTTGCATCCTGGGCTGGACAGAGGTACTCGTTGGCTCCCTTTATGAGCTTGGAGAGGCGGTGCGCGGGCAATGCGCCCGAGGGGCGGGTCTGGGCGGCGGCGGCGGCGGCGGTTTGTTGGCCATCGCGATTTGTGTGGGCAGAAGACGGTAGAACGTGGAGATATTGGTTCATCGCAACGAGTGGGAGGAGCAGGACGGTCGTCTTTGCCGGCACATTTGGAAATGCGTGTTAGATCTGTTGGTGAGGTCCTTTCAGATCGGCATCAGGAGGACATGTGTACTCGGAGGGGTGCCGTCATTTGTTTCCCGTCGTGTTTGAGTTGGTGCTGGTCACGTAGGTAATTGCGTCCGATCCAGTGTCGTAATGGTCTGTATGTAGGGATAGAGGGACTTCTCGGTGATCAGATGTAGGTTATGAGCTTGAAATTCGCTGTCAAGGTGGTCGATTCAAGGTGATTGGAGGAAATAGGCAAGGGAGAGAGAGACGTAGTGTAGGAGAGGATGCTAGTTGGAAGCCCAGAGTTGCACCGTGCATGGAACGCTACGACATGGGAGAACCATACAATGCGGATGGAGGACAGATCGGCCGGGCATCGATGCCCCAGAAAGGCGGTGGGGGAGTCAAGTCGGGTGAAATAAGGTCCCAATCTAAGAAGAAACGAGGTCAAGATTTATGCGATCTGAGTATTCCCATGTAGGTGCGACAGGAGAACCGAGGCGATGCACGAGGACAAGAAAGACAGCGGGACGAGGCAGGCAATGCAGCAGCGATCTAGTGTACTGTAGATGCTAGTCTGCACATGGCCTGCTTCGCCGGCGCAGGAATGACATCTTTGGGAACGACGCATCCCTTGGCGCCCCACTGAGGGGCACATTATGCCGCTGATGCGCAAAGCGAAGGGTCACAGGGTCACCTGCGACCCCGGATCTGGGGATTTCTGATCTACGGCAGCGCGGCCTCCTGAAGTCGTGTCGCACCAGCGCTTTATTCCGCCTAATCTACCTAGCTTACTAGTCTACCCCGTACTCTGCAGTTGATCCACACCACCTTCTCCAGATTTGCCTAGCACAGTATGCAGTCAACTGTTGTACCTGGGAACAACAATCTACAGTGTAGGTGGTGTTACCATTTCTCTTCCTGCTGCACCCAAGTGATGGACGGTCAGCTGGGGCTGGAGGGCAGATCAAACCCGGTACTGCCGCCTGTGTATCCCCACAACTGCAACCATTCCGTTGAATAAACCCCGGTGGCTCGGATATACCTCCCGAGAGGAAGCAAGAGTATGTGAATTGGCGCAAGTGCGGGTGGTGCAGACGATCTCTGTGCTTCAGCCTGCATGAGCTGTGCCTTGTGACCATTGCTCCCTCAGTAATGGCGCCCCTTTCCCCGCGTACTTCGCTGCGGCACACCGCCGGCCAGGAACTGCATCCAACGTCGAGGCTAATTGTGCGACTTGCTAACCAGTGTCACCACCAACAACAGCAGCCTGTTCCGTCTGATGTGAGACAAGCCAGGCTGGGGAAAAGGCTGGCTGACCTGACCCGACCAGACCAGGCTTTGTAAGACTTCCTTCCCCAGCTCCTGATTCCGTGTCGCCAACTTGGGAAGCTTTCACATGCGCGGCCAAGACCACATCACACACACAACCACGGGGTTGAACGTGCCATTTAGCCCACATGTGCATTCCCTGATCTCAGTCGTCATCCCGCCCATTTTAATCAATCTAGCCTCTCGAGTCAGGCTATTTGGTTCTTACCCACTTGCACACATGCGGGCTTAATCGCAGAACAAAAAAAAAATGCCGCCGTTCTCCCGGCGGTTGGCTCAGAGAGGGCAAGGGCCGCCTTTTGGTTTCACGCTTAGGCAAGGGAAAAGACGATTCCGATGGCTTTTTATTTCATCTTTATTTTTTAAAACAGCCCTTCGCCCCTTTTCCTATCACCGTGCCCCAAAGATCAATAACAAATTTAGCCGCGTTGTCCGCTGGGACATGCCGGGCAGGATCTATAGAGGTTTCTAGTCCGTGAGCTAGAATGGGATGGAAGCAAAAAACAAACGCACGTCCTCGGATGTTTGTGGTAATTAGTCAGCGAGGGAAGAAACAAGGGTAATGTCTGTGCTGCCTTGAAACAAACAATACTGTGTGGTATTGTTTTCTCGTACTGAGACACCTGCATTCGTGTCTCACCGCACAACCAGCTGCCATCTGGGACCCAAGTGACCTGAAAAAGGACGGCCGCTCAGCCCGCTCCAGACAGAAGTCACGCGAGTCACAAAGGACCCCGCCAAGCAACACGGCGCATGGCGCACCCCACGGGGAAATGGAGGGGTGGGCTGGTGGGTTAGTGGGGAAGTCAGGTAAAGCTGGGCAAGCATGTGAAGATTGAACATTACCGGTACAGTACAATGCCCACGTGCAGGTAAAACAAACAGAACTTGTCCAACCGTATGTTTTTACAACCACATGTCATCCATATGTCTGACTTGCTTCGCTTATTCTTCTGTATCCCATGCTTCTGAGTTGTAGATGTCTGCTTGCAGCTGCAGTCTAGCTTGAGGGCACATATGGGCTGTAAGTGGCCCACACCAAGAACCTAGTATGCATGCATGTGCTACTGTGGTACGCAGGAGTAAGGAGATTCGGGCAAACTGCCATAGAAAGGTCCGAGTATACCGTGCGATGGAGAAAGTTCCACATGCACACCACAACAGACGGAAACTCACGGGGTTGCATAGTTCTCGAATAATTAACATGCTCAAGTAACACTTCGCTTTTATCCTAGGGTATCGTAAATCTAACGTGTCAACAAGAAAATCCATGACCAATGCTATTAGGTTGTAATCCAGACGACGGCGGCGGCGGCGGCGGTAAAGACAATTACACCATGGAAACGCGTAAGGGTGATTGCAGTCACAACCCCTCTTGCACCTGCGCCAGCAGCTCACCAGAGAAAGCCCTCGCAGCATCGGCGAGCCGCTGCATAGTTCCCTCCTCGATGTAGAAGTGCCCAGCCGTCGAGATCTCGTGGGCCCTGAATCGAGACCCGGGAGCGGACTGAAGCTTAGTCGCCCAGTCCCGGAATCTTTTGACGGCCACGAACACGTCCGAGTCTCCGTAGATGGTGAGCGTCGGGTGTTCGATCAGTTTCTGCCTCTCCTGCTTGGATTCCGCCTGGCCCGATGCGGCCGCTTGATCCTCTGTGTCCTTACTCTTAGGCCGAGTATACTTCCCAAAGAGGCCCGCAATGGGATTGCCCGTGTTCAGCGTCATCAGGCTGGTGGCCCACCCCAACGGAGGGGATACCAGCAGGTAGGCAACCACTGGGGATGGTAATCCGGCGACAGCTGGCAGGTGGTCCTCTTCCGTTCCTCTGTCTGCTTCTCCTCCATTGCCGGTAGTTGGCACTTCCTTCTCCTTCGGGTGGCTACCCCCCTTCCTGCGATGACTATGTAGTTGATGCATCTTTGTCTTCTTCATAAGCTCCGCTACGCCGGCCCGCACTTTCTCCTCCGCGTCCATGGCGAAACTCCTCCTTCCGCCATGGTCTTGGCTCCGTCTCTTGTCCTCGTCGCCCCCTATCCGCAGACCGGGGGTTGCCCTCCGGGGCGACACTGAACTGGTTGGTTCCATTAGAGCCGCACGTGCACTGCCAAGGATGACATTCTGCTGTTGGGCCAGGTGTTGGGCCCGTAGACGTATGTCTGCTGCTGCTGAAGCATTCTTAGGAGCAGCAAATATCTCCAACACGGACTCCAATGGCGGTAAAAGCCTCGTAATCATTGCTCCATACGAGTAGCCACACTGGAGGAGAACAGAACGGTTGACGACACTCTCTGAATCTGAATAGTCGTGTGCACCATACTCATTGGTGGTCGGGGACAGCGGCTGGTCAGAAGAGCTCATGGAAGACTGCCCTCGTCGGAAGGGGTCCAGGTAATGGACGTAGTAGTAAACAAACCCTAGAAAAGACATGTAATCATTCCTTTCAGCCTTGGATGTCCAACTGGTCCTCCCGCCCGAGTTGCCTGCACCGCGGAAGTTGAAAGTGCCGACAAGAAAGCCCTGCCTCATAAGAGTTGCCGCTAAGGTCTCCACGACGGGGTCATCAAAGCAGCCCCCCAAGGGCGCGTAGGGATGAGCCAGGACAGCGGCATGCTTGCGCCAGGGTGGCGCTTGAGGGTTTGCAGTTAGAGACTGGGGATGGTAGATGCGGCATTCAAGGGTGGCGTCGTCGTGCACGCTAGGTATGGTGATAGAAAGAGCCGGGTCAGGCAGCATGGTGTGGTTTGCTAACTCTGCTGTGGTGTTTGTTGGAAGCTGTGCTCGTCGAGCATTGGGGTCGACGTCAAGGTTGGCAGAAGCAGGGGTCCCGAGAGCGGACGGTGGACAGGGGAAACAGGACACGGCAGGCGCTTCTGGCAACTCCGTACCTGGGTACCTAGGTACCTGCCCACAGCGACAATAGGCATGGTCTAGGGGAACCTCATGTGTACCTGGTTACCTACCTACCTAGTAGTTAAGATCACATGGGAAGCACAGATCACCACCCAATAGAAGAAGTACATGTTCACTACATATGTCTCTCGGCTCCAGAGCCATCAACCAGTACCTTCGTACACTATGTGAGATGCGAAAATGCACCCACACACAGCGTTCAACGCTGGGTCTGACGGCCTGCATGGAGCTAACACCAACATCTCAAAAGCGAGTACCATTTATGACCATCATAATCCAGCCGGGTACCAACGGCCGCTAGCTTGCAACCGTAACCTCATGTCTCGCCGTTCGCCGCCGTTTCAGCTGAATCGTCCTCCAGACATGCGGTCTCGCATGGCCAAAGAAAACTCGTCCAAGATAGCATGCAGTCATGATGCAGACCACAAGCCACAGATTAACGCCCCCCCCCTCTCCGCCGCTAGGGACTCGGAGGCTCGGCCAAGTTCCCGCGCAAGCACGCCTGCCGTTCGGCATGAAATGAGTGGGGATGGGCAATCCATGCCCCGAGTGCAGATTTTTGTCACGAGGGCGCAGACAACCCCGGGTTCACGCGGTCTGATGACTCTTTTGCATTGACGGCGTACTTTGAATGTATTCATTGCAAGCTACCTTGCGTGGTTTTCGGTTGGTTTTTTCTTTCTTCTAAGAAAGAAAGAAAAACCGTATGTCAGCATTTGTGGTTTGTTTTGCTTCGTCGGAATTCTTCGTCTCGACTTCGGGCTCTCTCTCTCGCTGGTGCTCTGCTTCCAGTCATTTCCGGTGAAATCTAAACCGCCACCAGAATGGCTTCCGCTGCTGCCGTTGAGGACTCTTCCCGGGTCGGTGATGAAAATGCGTCAGGTGCAGAGCCTGCCCGGGGCACCTGGCGTTCAATATGGCAGAACAATAAGGGCGCACTCCTGATTCTCTCATCAGTCGTCTGTGGAGCCTCGATGGACGCCATTGCCCGCTTCTTGCAGCAGGGCGGTGCGGGTTTCCACACGCTTCAGGTCTGTGTATTTCATATCTTCCAGAGGCTTCCAGAAGATCTGAGTGATGCTAACCTTGAATGCGCCCACCAGATCATCACAGCTCGTATGGGCATAACTTTCATTCTCAGCACCTTGTACATGTGGTGGACTTCTGTACCGCACTTTCCACTGGGACATCCTGAAATCAGAGGCTGGCTCGTGTTAAGGGCTCTCTTCGGATTCGTCGGGCTCTTCACATTATATTATTCGGTTCACTACCTCCCGCTCGCCGAGGCGACCGTCTTCCGCTTCCTCATCCCCATCACTACGGCATGGGCTTGCTACGTCGTGCTGGGACAGCCCTTTACCCGCAAAGAGGTCATCGCCGGCCTGGTCGCCATGGTCGGAGTAGTCCTCATCGCGCACCCGGAATCAATTTTCGGCAAGGTGGACGATCACATCCATGCCGATGTCGCTCCGGAGGACCTGGATGATGTCACTCCAGCGCAACGCATGTTTGCTATCGTGCTGGCCGTTCTGGGGGTAGTCGGTGCGGCCGGCGCGTACACCACTATACGCATTATGGGCGACAGGGCTCATGCTCTCATCTCGGTCAACTACTTTGCGTTCATTGCCACTGTCGGCTCGGTAGTCATCATGTTGGCCACACCAGGCATCCGGTTCACAATGCCCGCATCCCCGCGCGAGTGGGCCTTGTTAGTCCTCCTCGGCTTCCTGGGGTTCGTTCTGCAGTTTCTTCTCACGTCCGGCCTGCAGCTGGACAAGAGCCCCAAGGCCACATCCATGCTATACACTCAAGTGATTTTTGCCTTGATATTCGACTGGGCCATCTGGGGCGTCCTACCCGGTGGTTGGAGCCTGGTTGGAGGTGCAATCATTATTGCCAGTACCCTATGGTCGGCCCTGCACAAGACGCCGCCTCCTAAGAAGAAGGTGAATGCGAAGAAGGTTACAGACGAAGAGACTGCACTGCTTGGACCTCAGACTGAGGGCGTAGAGGAAACCACAAGAGACTCCAGTACCCAGCCAGAACGATCATAGCCATTTCAACACCAGCATTCTCAGGCGAGAACCACAATTTCTGCATTTTCGGAGTCGAATGATTAAAATCGATACGATTGAGAACACCGAGCATCGGCGACAGCAACTGATACTGAATATATGCAGCAAGAGTGACGGTTGCATGTATGTCACGTCTCGTCATGAAATACATGGGTTTCCAAGGTTGGTAGGAATCAGTTGATCCCAAAAACAGAACCCAAATGGATATAGCCAAAAAGTGCAAGCTACGGGAATTCCCCGATCTAAAGAATAAAGAGGATGTGTTGCCCCTTACATCAAGCCGGGCCCTGCAAGACGACCGAGTCGATCGTGCAGGTCACAGTCGTTCCTGAGACGGAAGCCTTTGCGCCGCTGATGGTGTATTTCGTCGCGCCGTTGTAATTACTCGGGCTAGAAGTGCACCACGACGAGTTCGAGCTGCCCGTCGCCACGATCTTCACGTTCTTGAAGGTGAGGGCGCCAAAGTCCCAAGGAACATTGTACCTACACGGCCACACATTTATCAGTCTAATTGACACCCACTTTACGTGGGGTTGAGGGGGGCGTTGCAATGGGCAATGGGCAATGGACACAACACTCACAGCTCAATAGCAAAGAGAGCCTGGTTGAAGCTCTTGGAGCTCAGCGCGAACGAGTCCGTCTTGGTCGTGCCCGTTTTGTCGTGCACGGTGGTCGACTGCCAGTTGGTGCCGTCGACCCTCACGTTGCGGAAGGTGTTGGTCTCGCCCGCGTGCGTGTTGAAGCCGGAGCCCCAGGCCAAAGACGGGTTGCTGCAGCACCAGCCCGAGCCGAGCCACCATGTCCCGGACCTGCCGTCGAGGACGTTCTGGTAAACTCCCGTGTGGTCGGTGGGCTGCAGCCCCGGCCAGAGGTAGTAGGTGGCCGCCTTGGGGAGCGTAGGCACCACCATGGACCCGGAAAACTCGGTGAACTGGGCACCGCTGGCCGGGTAGTACCTTAAAACGTACCAGGTGATGGCGGATGCCGGGCTGGCTAGGAAGGAGAGTAGGACCAGGGTGGTGAGGGTCTTGATTGAGGGCAACATCTTGTTGATTTGTGGAATAGATCAGTTGACCAGACAGTGGTATCAGACGGCAAACAGTAGAGGAGACAGACTTGGGAATGGGGATCTGATCATTGATGGCTCAGAGCACCGTTCTTTTGAGAAACATGAGATGACGGGAGCCTTGGTATAACTTTATACCAATCCGAGAACCTTGCCATCCCCGCTGGTCTTTTCCGCGGTGGTGACCCATGGACGGTCATCTACTTGAGTATCTATCCATGACAGCACTTGAGGACGGCGGGATTCTCGGAGCCGGCAGGGAGGATTAACATTTGAAGTTTGGCGAGGTCCATGCCGGCAGATGGTTGTTTATGGTGGTATTGAGACGGGACCTCGACTGTTTGCGGAAGGTCTTTCTGGAGATTGCCACGAGCCCCGAAAGATTGGAGCCCAAGTGATTGCTAGAGTGGGTTTTGGTCGAGGAGGGGGAGGACCGGTTCTGTGGTGATGTGTGCTGATCGTTACCGGCTTCAGGCCAGTTCGTCTATAGCTGCGGGCACACACATGAAGCACAGTGGACTTCAATGGCCCGACACGATCCGCCCACCTACCCACCACTGTGGTCACCTACCCACCACTGTGGTGCCAGGAGGCTCGGCGAAGCTTGATCCATCGCTTGCTGGGGCAGTAAGGTTGCGAGCGGGGGCTGAATTGGAAGGGCGAGACATGCAGCTTCCTTGAGGTGACCATGAAGATCCCTGGATGTCCCTGCGCCATAGCAACTGTCTGAGACTGCCCACAGGTCCGTGTTTAATTTACCTACACTACAAAATCATGGGCTACGTTTGAGCCATTTGAGCATGCAGGTATGTGTCTTCCTCCTGGGTCGGCTGTGGGACCCATTCCAACCAAGCTGTCGACCCGGTACTCCACAACACACGTCTTCGGCTCATGTTGAAGGTAACAACATGTATGCGGGTGTAAAATACGCTCGGTGGCCTACTCCGTACGGATACGTCGGCCGCGTTGGGCAGGCTGGGGCCAAGACCACGATAAACACAGTGTTAGTCACTTGACAACCACCACATACATTATAATTGGCTAGTTAGCTGAGGAAGACAAGGTTTGAATCGAAATTACTGTATGTGGTTGCGATGAGCCAAGAGAACATTTGAACCCAAAGTTCAAATGCCTATGGTCGAGACAAGGTTGGGGGGGGGGGCGCATCGAAAGCCCAGGGTCAACTGGCAGTCTGGGGCTGCTGGTTGCCTTAGAGATGCACGACTTACCTAAGCAATTTTTTCAGCGAACTTCGCAGAAGCATTCTTTTCTCCCGATAAGCTGTATACCATTCCCTTCCCACGGGGTAACATCCCTCGACTTCTCAAGATGGCTTCGGTAAAAGATCATTTTATTGACCTGGAACGGCACCGCCGCCAGCTCGAAGAAAATGTCGAGAAGCTTCGCAAGGCCATCACACATTGGCGCATGTGTGACGCCGACTACGAGGAACTCAAGGAAGAGGTCGAAGCCACGTCCGGGCCCGCTGACCGCGCGGACCTGGATAGGATATGCGACGAGTTTGAGGGCCATGTAATCACCACCAAGGAAGTCAAGGAGATATTTGGCGAGCAAGGAGTGAAGCCCAAGGCGCAGATCATCAGTGTTCTTTCCCGGCGGATCGACTATATCTCAAAGAACGTGCAAACACTGGAGAAGCAGCTCCAGGCTGCCGAGGAGAAGTACGAGAAGGTCAACGTCGTGGCCAATCCAGACGCCATGGACGAGGACTCGGGGCTGCCCATTACGGACATTATCGAGGAGCTTGATGATGACGACAACATCACCTCTTCCCGACTGCAACGGCCTGGTGACTCAACATCCGCCATTCGTGAAGCACTGGAGAAGGCTGGTGTCAAGGACTTGCCTGAGACGGAGAAGCAGTTGCCGGGTTATGTCGAGGAAGTTCCAGGCGACGAGGACACGCCGATGAAGGACGAGCCCGATGAGCGCGTTCAGGAAGAGGAAAGTGAGTGCATACCAGAAGCAAAGACGGACCCAAACGCCATGGAAATGGATGTGACAGGTTCCCCGGCGGAAAAGGGCGTGTCTTTTGCCGAAGACACAAAACCAGGCCACGACCCCGACAGCCAGGACCCAAGATTCCGGACGCGGGAATATCTTGAGAAAATAATGGAGGAAGCCAAGGAACAGGAGGCACCCCTCTCGAACCCAGTGATACCAGAAGGCGAGTCAGATGAGGATGCTGAGCTCCGTCGGGAGATGCTCAGGTACGGCATGACGGACATCGCGCCGATTGTTGCTGAGCTGGAAATCGACGAGGGCACGGGCTCCGAGTTCGACGATGATGAGTACAGCCTGGATGAGGATGACGGCTTCGAAGACGAGGATGAAGACGAGGACGAGCATGGCCGAACCAAATCTCGTGTTGTCGATGACAAGTATAGGAAGCGCATGCAGGAACTTGAGGCGAGGTTGGGTATAAAGTCGAGCCGCCAGATCGAGGAGGAAGAAGAAGCCAAGGCCGCCCGAAGCATACCAGAAGAAGGCATCGCACGCATCGCAATCCAACCGGCTGCTTCAAGCAGGCCAGCGCCCGCAACCCAACCCACCAAATCATCTATGAAGGGGGGTGATGCAGCTGCACAAGAGTCGAAGCCCGCGAAGAAGGGCGTCAAGTTCGCCAGCGCGCTGGACATAGCCCCCGGAACAGATACCCCACCAGCCCCTGCCAGTGTTGAGTCTCAAGAACCCAAGGAGCCCCATGTCGACCCCATGAGAAGCACCATCGTGGAGCGGAGTCCTGCCGCACAGCCAGCGGTACCAACAGCAGGTGAACCAAAAAAGACGTCGCGGTTCAAAAGGGCACGCACAACAGAACCCACCCCCGGACCATCCGAAACCCAGCTCCCAGTCAGGCCCAAGGGTCCGGTCGAGGCCCCGGCACGCTTTCTCGACCAGGAAGTGCGGACAGCCCCGACAGGACCGGACGGTACGACGCTCGCTGGGACCGTCGTCGAGCGAGACATGCCCTCGGACGCCATGGAGCCGGATGAGTTCGATGCTACGCTACTACACCAGGAGGCCGCCGTCGAGTACCACCGGATGCGTAATCGGATGATACAGAAGCAGGGCGGCTTCGTTACCGAGAAGGAGGAGGCCATCGAGTACCCCGAGGACGAAGGAACAGGAGGAAAGCGTCTCAGTCGGTTCAAGGCTGCTAGGTTGGGAAAGCAGTGAGGTTGGACACGGGTAGGCAGGGGCTGTGGGGCTGTGAAGGCAACTTAACACGTTTGTTGTTGCTCCTTGTGATCATCACCATGACCCGGCGTCGAGTTCCTCTTTCGCCCAACAAGGATGGCCATCCAGGGTCTTCTCACAGAGAATCCATCGTTATATGGACGGATCGGAACGTCCGCTTTGAAACTACAACATAGATGATGGCTTCTAATGAGAAAGCGGTACGTGGGAACGCCTCCCGGCTAGTAAGTCTCACTCAAGGACTTCCTATTAATCTCGACATGCAGCCTTCAGGCATGTCGCTACAAGGGCATGTGCGAAATCTCTCTCATTTACGAGCTGATGACTTGTTGATTCTCCCATGTCCAGCACAAGAATCTCCATCAGGCTTTGTGGCTTGGTTTTCTTAGTGAACCAGAACGGAATCCAGGTCGTCTCACAGCGACCAGTTGAGCTTGCAGCTCTCAATCTGCTCGCTCGGTATGGGCAATATTCCAATATTAAATCCTGAGGGGCTTATCTGACCCCTGACCTGTGAGGCCTTGAGTGGCTTTGCCTTGTGGTCTAGGCGTTTCGTTTCACCACCTTACATGCTGAAAAGAGGGAGAAGTGTGAGTATGAAATATAGGTATGCCCCAGAGTACAAGTACTCCATGCAATGGGCCTTGGTTTTATTTTGTAACAATTCGAATGTGTCCTGTCGTGTCTCGTAAATTTTGGTATCGTACAATTCCACCAACCTCCCTCACGCTGCTCTGTTCTGCTCTGCTCTCCTATGTCTCCACCCATCAGCACGCGAGCAAACCACCTCAGTTGATCTTGGCGTTGCTAAAGTCCATCTCGGGGTGCTCAGCCTGGAACTTCTTGAGGATGTCGGCCTTCTTCTGCTCGTCGCTCGTGGGCTTGCCGGCCTCCTTCTGGCGCTGGTCGTACATCATCTTCTCGACCATGCCCCGGGTCTCGCCGTCCAGGTCAGATAGCTTGGAGGACTCGGGCGTGATCTTGGTGACGTCGATCTTGGGGGCGCCCGTGACCACGTGCGGCCACCATTCCATCTTGTTGACCTTGTCCAGGTGGATCTCGACCGTCTTGGTGCCGTCGGGGGCCGATGTGAGCGTCCAGGTGCTCTCGTCGACGTGAATGCCCTGGTGGAGATCACCCTATAGGTTTTGTGTAAGTATTTCTCGTCTGTGATTACACCTGCCCGTCCCTCGTATTTTGTGCGGCGGGGCAGTGGTGGGCAGCGAACATACACTTATAATGGGGTCCTGCCCCTTGATACCGGCCTTTAAGCTCTGCTTCTTGATCTCAACGACCAAGTCCCTGCTCTTGAAGTTGCTTGGTATTCCGCCGAAGGTGACATCTACGTCACCAATCGTCTGCTGCCACTTGTAGGGGAGGGCATCTTGCTCGGCCTGCTCCTTGGCTCGGGCGGCGGCTTGTTCGGCGGCGGTGGGCTCTACAGACATTTTAGTTTAAATGCAAGCAATGCATACGGGAAGTGGCTTCATAGTCAGCTCGTACCGTTGTCTGCCATCTCGTGTGATTTGCAGTAAGTTGTCTGGTGTTTATTTTTTTTAAGAACCGTGGAGGCTGGTCGAAGCTCTGTAGCGGTTGTCCCGCTGGATGGCGGGGCAACTTTTTGGGGTATGTATCTCCAGGGGTATGTCCATCACCTGCAGGCAGGCACACACCCGCCTTTTCTGGACCCTTCTCAGCTTGAGCTTCAGCTTGACCTCGTGACAGGATACCTGACTGTAGCTCCCCTATACAGGCTGACTAATTGAATGATAAACTACCTACCTAATTCAGGTCAGATTTGTATACCTAGGTAGGATGAGAGATCTGCTACAGCAGCCTTTTTTTCTCACTGGTTCGTATCTACCTAGGTAGGTAATTATGTACCTAGGTAAAGTACCGCGTCCAGGCGCTCTGAGCATCTAGGAGCTTACCCCTGCTCCAAAGAACCGGGTAGGTAGGTAAGTACGTACCCAGGTACCGATACAGTAAGTGGGTTGATCCTCGGGTCATCCACTGCAGTCGTTTGACGTCCGCTTGGTCAACCTCGCCGTCTGCCACCTTCCTCTGACCAACATACCTCTCCGTCGCGGCTCCCACCTCTTGAATTCGATCCTAGACTGTGACACCCCGAACCCGATGAGCCGCTCCTTACGAAACTCCTAGTCTATCTCCCTCGCCATGTCGCGCAAACCAGGGGCGCCCACCCCCCGCGCCGGGCCTGTGGCAGCCCCAATCCAGGCAATCGCCCTGACCAACACTGACGGCGAGGAGCAGTGCCCCATCTGCAAGACGCTCCGGTACATGAACAAGTCGATGCGCTTCCTCATCAACCCGGAGTGCTACCACCCGCTCTGCAACAACTGCGTCGACCGGCTGTTCGAGAACGGGCCCAACCAGTGCCCCTATGTGGCTTGCCACAGGACCCTGCGCAAGAAGAACTTCCGCGAGCCCGTCTTCTCGGACCTCTCCGTCGAGCGTGAGGTCGACATCCGCCGCCGCGTCGCCGCCGTCTTCAACCGCACCGAGGACGAGTTCGAGGACCTGCTCTCCTTCAACGAGTACCTGGAGATGGTGGAGGACCTGACCATGAACCTCGTCTACGGCGGGCCCGCCGACCAGGCCGCCGCCAACGAGAAGCTGCTGCAGTGGGAGGACGACCACAAGGCCGAGATCGAGCGCAACAAGCGCATGGGCGAGCGGCAGAAGGAGTCCACGCGCAGGCAGATCGCCGCCGAGAAGGAGGCGGCCCGCCAGCGCCGCGCCGAGGCCGCCCAGGCCGAGGAGGAGGAGCGCATGGCCAAGATCAAGCAGCGCGAGGACGACCTCGACACCCTGGCCCGCGCCCCGCAGGGCCAGGCCACAAAGGTCATGCTCAAGCGCCGCGGGCAGCACCGCAAGGAGGAGCTCGCCGCCTCAGAGGCCGCCGCGCTGCGCCGGGCCGCTGCCGCGGCTGCCGGCGGCCTGTCGATCCGTGGCCTGAAGAAGAAGGGCGATGCGGCAAGGGCCGCCGACACGGGCCCCTACGACCCCTTCGGCAGGCTGGACCTCAGCAGCACGCGGTACAAGCTCGAGAAGGACTACAAGAACCCCTTCCTCGACAGCGCGAAACACGACCAGAAGTACACGTCAGGCGGCTACAGCGTGCAGGAGTACTATGCGCGCGCCATGTTCGAGGCTTTTGCCGGCATATCAGTTTTCGTTAACGACGAGAAGGAGACGGGCAGAATAGGTCTGGACTTTGGGGACGTCGCCACAGGTGGCGCGGGCCTGGCTGCGCAGGTGGACGGGATCGGTGACGAGGCCGCAAGGACCGCCGTGAAGAGGGGGAGGGCCGAGGTCAAGCTAGAAATGGATCGCGAGGTCGAGCAGGATGCCAGGGGAGAGCAAGTGGTCAAGGTTGAACAGCCGATCAAGATGGAGGTAGATGGTTGAGGGCATTCAGCAGGAGGCTCAAACATGAGCGGCTGTTCCGGCGGGACCGCGGCAGCTTTCTGAACTACTTGAGCCGATCTATTCGAGATTGACTGGAAGATTTAATGATTTGCATAGCGATGGCGTTTGAAATGGCTTTGGGGCCATTGTGGTCAGGGCTGCTTCTCGGGTTGAGAAAATGTTCGACACGGCTTTCGGAGTGAAGTGGAAAATGGCGGATCAAGGGGGAATAACTTGACGGATGGAGCATGGCAAGAGCACCAGCTTCCAATACCAGATCGCACGGACACCATGTCCATTAAGAAGCTCTAGAGCATGCAATCTTGAGAGTACCGTGTGCCGGCTGCGTGTGAACGCGCCGGCCCAGAGACTTCAATATCTTTACATTAGCTGGACCCTCGACCTGAATAGACCTTGAAATCCGCAGCTTCCAACCGTAGACATCCTTTCCCAAAGGATTTAAAAGACCCATCGCCCTGGCCATTATTCAGCCACCCTGAACGCCACGCTCTGCAAACACAGAACTGCAAGACATGCCAGACAACACAATGAGCGAAAATATGTTCCACTCGAACATCATTGCATTGCTTCCTGCTCAAAATTTAAACCTTAGTACTTAATAATCACTGCTGCCAGGGGCTCTGTTGAGCTGGCCGGGGGAATACAGGCATAGTCGGCAGACTGTCCAGGCCACCGCCCATTGGCTGTTGATTATGCTGCCAGCCCATGCCTGTGTTGTGGTTGACAAATTGCGACTGCCGGAACGGATTTGTGGTCCCTGTCGGCTGAGGCACCAGACCGGCACTGGTTGCTGGCCTTTGTGGTTGCTGCGCGGCGCCGAAGTTCTTTGCAAATGGGTTAGTGCCGGTTGCCATGGGCTGCAATGGTGCCGCTGGCGGAGGCGACTGGAACGTAGACGGGTTGCCAGCTACCGAAGCTGAACGAGCAAATGGGTTCGTAGATGTGTGTTGTGGCTGGAGTGTCGGTGGATTTGTGGGTGCCATTTGGGCGCTCATACCAGTCGGCTGGCCTGTCAGCATGGACTGGCGGAATGGATTGGTGGTTTGCTGGGGTGCTAGCATGTTGGACATTGATGCGCCCGTCTGGAACGTAGCAACCGCAGATTCCTGGGGTATAGGAGCCAAGGAGTTCTGGTAACCAGGCTGAGGGGTGAAACCACCGAAGCCAGCGCCGGTAAAAGCAGGCTGCAGCTGTGGCGGAGGGGCTTGTTGCTGTGGTTGGAAATTCCCCATCTGTTGTTGGAACGGATTCGTCGACTGGAATCCTGTCTGCTGCGGTGCAAAACCATTCTGGAAGCCTGTAGCTTGTTGCTGCTGAAAGCCATTTTCTGGCTCCCAAGGTGAGTTGCCCACCTGGCCAGGCTGAGCGGCCGGCTGGGATCCCAGAGGCGTTTGATTCTGCTCTATCGAGTCGAAGAAGTCAATCAAGTCTGTGTTCGGGTTCTTAGGCGGCGCTGGTTTACTTTCTGTTGATGAAGACCCGTTCACACTAGGGAACGGCGAGTTGGATGCTGGTTTGGACGCGGGTTCACTCTTCGAGGTGAAGAAGGGTTTGGACGCCCCGGAGCCCCCTTTGCCCTTCTTGGCCTCCAATTCAGCCAAGTACTGCCTCCGGTGAATCTCAAAATCGGGATCATGGAGATAATCCTCCAGTTGCCGTCCAAGGTTGACGGGGGCGTGTTTCAGCTTGGGTACCTCAACCCTCGTGTGGTGCTCATATTGACGGGCCACGCCGAGGTACTGAACGACCACGTCCGTCTGTTTGGTGAAATTGCGATAAATATCCATAGCTCTTTCCGCGTCGACCTTGGACATCTCAAAGAAGTGACCTAGACACCAGGGTTAGTGGGTGGTACAACCTGAGCCCTCGCACGTCTTACCTAGGATGTTGATGAGCGCTTGGTTGAGCACCTGGAACAGGGCTAGAAGATCCAGCACCAGCAATCTGAAGACCGTGATTGTGATTTCGTTCTCCGGCTCATTGTCCATAACCTAGGTTGAAGTCAGCCAAAATAAAAAGAACTGCCAGAACGTTGCAGGGATCCACGGACATCGCATTTGAGGAGGGCCGTGAGCTGGTTCTGGATCGCCTCCGTTTCCCTCAACAGGCCTTTCTCCACGGATAGTGTATCCATACGGCTCTCCCTGCCCCTCACCCAGTCGATCTTGGTGTCACGATACGCACGCGCTCGCTCGGATAGGTAGTTGGCGTAATGTCGTATGTTCCGTCCCTGTGTCTGGGCTGTTTTCCAGGGGTCAGCATGGCGTCGCAAGGGAGACTGACTGGTCGCAACTGCGCGTCCAGATGTTCGCGACGCGAGCCAAGTATGTAAGACGGTCAGTACTGACCGTCTGAGAACATGCTCACTGCCAGCATATTCCGATGTTTCGACAGATAAGCGAGCGTTACATCTGGCGAACCCTCCCTGACCATGAGGTGCACTGTAATCAAGCTCTTGAAGACGACGGTCCATGTTGAATCTCTCAGCCGGTGCTGCAGCGCTCGGAAGACCTCACCCACTCCAGCCTCTCCGGAGTGAGTGGCTACCAGGATGTGCTCGATGTATTTCGTCTTCGGGGGGGCGGCCTAGGGTGGAATTGAGTGTTAGCAATGGTGCCGTCCACATCGAGTGCCCACCACACCCGGGGGCGCGTCGCATCGTGTCGTATCGTAATCGTGCCGGTGACCCGGCAGGCGGTGACGGACCTTAATCTTGGTAGCGCCCTTGACGGACTTTTCAAAGGAGCTTGCCATCTTGAGGCTCTCGGGGCTCGAGCAAGGCGTCGTACGCAGCCAGGCACGCAGTACGCAAATTCGGGGGGACGTGGTGTTGGCGGCAGGTCGTCAAAAAGGTACGGAGATTAGTCGGCTGCGAGATGGACGGGCAGTGGAGCAGGCTGGGCTGGGATGGGCCGCAACCGAGGGAAGGGAGCTGCGGCGTTCTCAGTGATCAGAGCTGCGACAGCGGCTGGGGCCCTGCGAAAATGACAATGACAATGACGATGGGTCGGCCGGTCGGTATTCACGGGTAGCCAAGCACCACAAAAGGGGCGGAGTGAGAAGGTGATCTTGGGGCTAGTTTAGAGAGCGGCCATGGCATTAAACGGGGCTGCGGTGCGCGATCAAAAAGCAAGGTACCCCAAGCCGCGGGTGTAAGCGAATCTGAGTATAATCTAAGGGATAATTATGTTCGGGTCGCCTGATGGCCGATGGCTGATGGTTGATAGGACAACAAAGACAGGCAGCCGGTGAGACGGTCGGGGACACGGTCGGGGACACGGTCTGAGATGTTTGGTCGATTACCCCGGAGGTGCGACAGTCGGTGCTAATAAGATGGATGGAAACAGATTGAGGTTGACGAGTTGGTCAAAAGGTTACACGGTACGCTTTCGCATCTTGCGCTTGCGTGGGACCTGGGGGGGGGGTGGACGGTTGGACGGGCAGCACCACAGCACCCGGGCTAACGGCAGCACCGACGTTTTGCTGGGTGACCCCCTGGCAGGCCTGGCAGCTCCTGGGCGGCGTTGTGCCGTTTCTGGTTGGGCATCGGAGAGTTGAACGGGCCCAGTGGCCCAAGGCAGGTGGGCAGGAGGGCCATCACTAACGCAGGGTCAGGAACGGGTGGGTCGGATGCTGGAGATATGACATCTGGACGCCCGTCACTGATTGACCCGTCAATGATTGACGCAGCAGAAGACTTATATTAATCTGTCTGTACGGGAAAATTCAACGGACGCTGTCGCCATGTCACCCACCACACGCAGTTTTAAAAGGCCGGTTGTGCGATAGGCAACTCGCAGTATGGCAAGGCGCTAATGGAGAGATGAGCCTCATGATCTCATTGTGCCTGGGTACCTCCCGTTTCCCGATATTATGCTACCACCATGGACGGCTTGTTTGTTAGTGTCACATTTAAACATCGGCCAAAAAGACCCATGCCCTTCTGTTTCTTGAAACAAACATCCATGAAAAGCAGGGCCATTCCCTCAGCATTTGGTGACTTGTCGGCGTGAGATTGATGCATTATTGATCACGTCGTCGGTCAACGTTTGCGTGTGTTTTTTGAGTGGGTTCTATTTGACATTTTCTATTCATTTCGGTATCTATCGTTGGAGAAATACCAAAAAGGTACAAGTGGTCGCCAAGTCAAACTCAACATCAGGTGAGCTTCGCCCAGGTATTCTGGTACAAGCTCAGTAATAAAACCTTGCAAAGGGATATCTTCGAATACAAGGGGACCGAGAAAGTTGCGTTTGAAGTCTCAGAACTACCGAGCACCAATGATAAGAGGGGTTCCAAGTCGGAGGATATAAATAAGACCGGTCGGCTTGGTGTCGATGCTGAAATATGCTGAGCCAAACCCATACACGCGACACTTGCCACATGAACGTGCGCGATATACAACAAAATCGCCCGCAACCTGAACCACGTATTGGTGCGCCGCAGAAGGGTGACCACTTGGTATCAACACCAGCACCACCAACGGATGACTGCAGAGAATCGCAGTGAGGAGATGATAATCCTTCCAATTCAAACTTGGTCAGAGATGCCGTGTGGCGTCCGAAAAAAACAAGGTCAACGTGTGTCGAACGCTTATTTCATGAACCCAATCCTTTCGTCACAACCAGACCCTGAAGCCCACGAGGGGAGAGCCTTGGCTGCGACGGAGAGGCGAGTTCGATCATCTGGAGCACTCTGGCTTTCATCATCTGCGTCGCCTGTTAGTATATGATGTTTGGGAGGTGTGCGACTAGGGTTTGTGGAGTCGAAACTCACATTGTTATGAATTGGAAGGATCAACTTCTTGCAGAAGAAGGAGAGAAAATTCAGAAAGCTGTGCTCGACGCGAGCTGCAGGATATGGACGGTCCAGCAGGCTAGGACCCACCCAGATTCCGCTCTAAGCCAATCATACCTAGGTATCCTCCTCTCAGCGGGTCCGGCCGTCACCCATCGCGCAAGGTACCTAGGTACAAACGCGATGTACCACCAGCTCTCGCAGAGCCCAGCCGGCAGCATCAACCTGCAGGTAAGGTGCCTTTCTCATGACCTCGCCCACTATCGCACTCCGTTCCTCAAAGCTTGCCATGCGGTTGTCTTCGGCGAGGGGTCCCGTCAACCTGAGGCTGCCACGTAAGATAAGGTGCAGCCCAGGTCTGCTTCAATCCAGGCTCAGCAGAAACTGGGCTCGAAATGGGCAAAGCCTCACATCGTGCCACCGCCGCACCCTGCATGACGACTCGAAAGAGTCGATCACGACGGCTGCTGGAATCAAGACTCTGCCAGAAAAAATTCAAGAGTTCAAAGACTACTGTATGTAATGCCCAGAACCATCCCACAACAGGATTGGTCGCTCACCTTGTCGGAATAGTCAACTTGCCTGCACGGAGCGCTATCACAGACTTCAACCTGAATAATACTGTAACCGTCCATGGCTTCATATCCAAGCGAAGAGACGTCTCGTCTAAGCTGAGCTTTGTCGACCTGCTCGTGGACCGCGGACCATCGTTCCAGTTCAAATCGTCGTGGGAAGAGAAGGACTCCCCTGAGCATGAACTGCACAAGGCTCTCAAACAAATTCCGGCATGGAGCTCCGTCAGCCTCACTGGTATAATTTACGATTCAAAGACATCTGATCATCGAGTGGTGTTTGGCGACAGCTATCCCAAAAATACTATCCACTACGACCTGACCTTGCTACATGCTCACGTACTTGGCCCTTTCCCTCGGGATATCATCATCTCAGAAGGCGCTCAATTTCCGCCACACGCTCGGCACCTGCAGTTAAGGTTCGACAAGGCTCTCCAGAATAGGCTTGAATTCCGTCATTCCCTGACGAACACTGCCACCGGTGTTCTTCAGCGATGGGGTTTCCTTCAGGTCGAGACACCTATACTCTTCAAGTCCACGCCAGAAGGCGCAAGAGAATTCCTGGTTCCGACTAGGCGGCCTGGCTATGCGTATGCACTGCCCCAAAGCCCACAGCAGTATAAGCAGATAGTCATGGCGGCGGGTGTGAGAGGCTACTACCAGCTTGCGAGGTGCTTCCGCGACGAAGACCTTCGCGCTGACAGACAACCCGAGTTCACACAGGTGAGAAAGATATCGCTTCTTCTACCCGAGTCCTATTACCTCCTATCCCGGCCCCCTTGTTGTGTGTATTAATCCGGCTGTTGTTCAACAGCTTGATATGGAAATGTCATTCGCGAAAGGCGAGGATGTTATGAGGCTCGTCGAAAAACTCATTCACGAAGTGTACGATTATATGAGCCCGCGGTGGCAAACTCGCCAGGTCAACGGGGCCTTGTGTCCGACTAAGAGGTCAGAGCGCGCAGCGGATGCCGAGGATTACCCTCCTATAGAATCAGTATTTCCACGCATGACTTATCATGAGGCTATGTCTCTCCATGGATCGGATAAACCCGATTTGAGGATACCGAACAAGGTACGTACGTGCCTCTGATAGACACTATGCGTGCACCACCACTGACAGTGGCCGAAGATCCAACGGATCGACCACCTCCTACCACAGAGCTTCACTTCCATGATATCGGACCTGGAGGACCCTATCGTCGAGGCTTTTGTGTTCCGCTTCGACGAACCCTCAAAGGACTTCATCAAATCCGTTTGGGACAACCTCCCCAAGCCCCTTCGACACAACCCAGACGGCCAACCTGTCCCCCTCACCATTGACTCCAGCAAGCCTCTCTCTGGCCTCTCACCGCTGGGTCATGAGGCGGCTTCGGCCGTGTTGGATGCCAGCAGCTCAGATCTTGCCCACATTTCCGGCCTCGAGCAAGGAGACGTGCTCGTCATCCAAGCACGACCCAACAAGCCCTTCGAAGGCGGTTCTACCGCACTCGGGGACCTGCGAAGGCACATCTACGCCGAGGCAGTCGCGCAGGGGCTCCTCCCGCCCGACAATTCCTTCAAGTTTCTCTGGGTGACGGGTTTCCCGCTCTTCACGCCCAACACCGAGTCGTCGGACCCAGCAGAGGGCCAGCACGGCGCGAGCGGCTTCTCCTCCACACACCACCCATTCACAGCACCTCTGGACCCCGAGGACTTTGACCTCCTGGCCACGGACCCGTTAAAGGTTCAGGCGGACCACTATGACCTCGTCCTCAATGGGGTGGAGCTTGGCGGCGGCTCACGTCGTATCCACATCGCGTCACTGCAGGAGTACGTCTTCAGGGATGTGCTCAAGATGAGTGACGAAGGTATTAGCCACTTCAGCCACCTTCTGGAGGCGCTGAGGGCGGGTTGCCCGCCGCATGCCGGGTTCGCGTTCGGCTGGGACAGGTTTATCGCCACGCTGAGCTTCACAGGGAGCGTGAGGGATGTAATCGCCTTCCCCAAGAGCAAGAAGGGGGATGAACCTGTTGCGAGGGCGCCGGGGAAGGTCACCGAGGAAGAGTGGAAAACATATCATCTCAAGTCGGAGCATGCATAATGAGTGGATGGGGCATGGGGGCTGTGTAATGTAGGGTTCTAGGGATGTCTGCGATCACCGCGTTGACACACGTGGTACATAATATCTGTACAACATATGATATACAATGTATAACTCCAGGAGCTGAAAGCAGACTGTGTACCCACACACTTGCCTGTAACTCGTTCATTGGGAGCCTTGGACGCTGGTTGTACTGCTGGAAGCCCGCATCCATAGATGTTCATAATCATGTGTTGCTCGGTGAACAAGTATTACGGCACACCATTTGGATAGCACAGCGTGGGCTGGATAGATGTTGCGTTGGAGCCTGTCCGGTCGTGGTGTGGGGACTTAAAACCCCCGAAATGGGATTCGGGCTGACGCTTGCACAATGAGTTGCTAACGATGCCCATTGATTCGGTACCGCATCGTAACTTCCCCTCAGAACATCCGAGCAGGGCCCGGCCGTTGCGAACTCTCCACCTCCCCACGCTCTGAGCATCGATACTTACTCATCTATTTGTATGACCTCAGCCCAACCCAAACCAACGCCTTTCTCATTGTTTCTGAATCTACCTAGCAAAGAAGAACACACAAACACGCCCCACCATCATGTCTCAACCGCCATCTCCACCAGCTATCCGCGCCACGGAAGCGGCAGCCATCTTCCTGTCCACCCTCACAGCAGGCAGCAACCTGGCACTCTCCATCCTCGTCGTGCCGCGCCTCCTCGAGTCCCCCACGCCCCTGATGCTGCGCCAGTGGGTAAACAGCTACAGGCGGACGAGGATCATCTACCCATCTCTGGCCAGCGTCACCGGGCTATCGTACCTCTTCCTATCCTATCACCACCACCGGTCCGCCGCCGCCGCCATCAAAGCCAAGGCCTACCTCGGCGCCGGCCTGCTCTGTCTGAGCATCATCCCGTACACTGCAGCTTTTGTCCTCCCCACCAACTGGAAGATTTTGCGCAAGGCGAACGAGATGAGGGACGTGAAGGCCGTCGAGGGTGTCGAGTTCGAGGAGCAAGGCGAGGAGAGCGCAAAGTGGCTCGTGGATCACTGGGGCATGCTGAACCTCCCCAGGGGCATCGTCACGGCGTTTTCCGGTATTCTGGGGCTCGCTACTATGGTGTGATTACTGTGGCTTTTGGTTTGTATGAGTGGTAGTCCTGCGCAAGTGAATAACCTTGGTGGTGTGGCGCATTTCAACTTATTCCTCAAGGGCGGAACTCATTGAGCAGCAACATCAATCACTGCCAGTTTTTCGGCGAACTTTCGCCATGAACTCAGGGGAATTGTGTTGAAAAATCATGACTTCTGCTTCAGTTCTGTTCTGAAGCCCAGCAGCTTAGTACAACACTATCTATCACACAGCTAACCTGCGTCCACAACTTTCATTGAAACACACGGAGTCTTGGATTTTTTCCACCCTCGAAAGAAGACTTACGTCAAGGCCACCTTTTTCTCTGATTTGGTCACTTCGGTAAGCCTCACGTTCAGAGGCCGCTTTTCGTATAGCAGATATACCTTCTGCTTGCTCCAATCCTTACTCTCCTCCATCAACTCCATATCGAAACCGAGAACCAGCCTCGCCAGACAGACTTTGCTCTCCATATACGCCAGAGAACGTCCAAGGCATGATCTCTGTCCCTGGCTAAAAGGATCTTGGATCAATCCAGATCAGTATGTCTTCGATATTGCTACCAAACCAGCGGGCGGGGGCACTTGAGCACTCACTGAATACGTCGCGGTTGTCATCCGCATACCGAGCGGGACATGCGTCACCCAGCCACCTCTCCGGCACAAAGTCCCAAGGGTCCGTAAAGTTCTCGTCGAGATGTAACGAAGCCCAACTAGGGACCTGCAGCACCGTCCCCTCAGGCACGAACTGATCATCAATGATAGCCCCTCCCTCAGGAGTAACACGGTTGATGCCAGCAGGAAGCGGCGCATGGATACGCAAGGCCTCATCGATGACAGCACAGAGGTAGGGCAGCTTCGCGACATCCGAGAAGGCGAGGACGTCCTCGGTATCAAAGGCGCCCCGGACCTCGTCCCGCAGCGTCGCGAGCTTGTCCGGGGTGCGCAGGAGGTAGTAGACCGCGACGGCGAGCAGGGTGGCGCTCGTCTCGCTGCCGGCCATGATCATGACCTGGGCGTCGGCGTACAGCTCCTCGAGCGAGATGCCGCCGGGGGCCCCGATCTTGTGCCAGATGCCGCTGATCAGGTCCGGCCGGACGTCCTTGCGCCCCAGCCGTCGGTCGACCTTGTCGCGGGTGGACTGGGCGTGGGCGAAGGCCTGAGCCATGATCCGCCGGGGCACCAGGGCCTGGATGAATGTGCCTAGGTATCCCATCGTCGTGGTCATCTGTGCGTACATCATGTTGGTCAGGTTGGAGAAGATGAAGCTGATCCACGGGTGGAAGCGGCCCTGGTCCACGCAGGCGAAGGATTCGCCGAATACCAGGTCACCGATGATGTCCTGTTGTGTCATTGTTAGTATTGATCTGTGTATGCTAAATCCCTCTCCTCAAGATTTCCAATTCGGGATTGAAGTGTATTCGACCAAATTGATCACCGAATGGGGGCGATTACGAACATTTGAATGGCCTCTCGAGACATTATACATGTTCGGGATGGAAGGAAATTTACATATGTAGACTTACAAAGGTGTAGTAGTTGAACCAGGACCACATGTCAATAACCTCTCCCCTCGAAGCTCTCTCACGGAAACGCTGCATCAGCAGAGCGGCGTATCCAAGCACCAGGGGCTCCTGCGCCTTGAGACTCGACTCGGAGAACATCTGGCCAACAATCTTGCGGTGGCGGGCGTGCTCCTTGTGGTCCTGCAGCCAGAGGAAGCTGGTGGCTCCGAACATGGTCTTCTCGTTGCCGCCGAGGGAGGACTGCGGGGGGAAGAGCTTCTTGCCGCTACGGTTGCCATATATCTCCTTGACCGCTGTGGCGGTTGTGTAGGTCAGCTCTCCTGGGGCGAGCCGCACGACGGGGCCGTACTGCTGGTGGAACTCTAGCATTCGCCAGTGGATGGTGCCCCGTATCTGGGACACCATCTTGGGTATGTTGGAGCCGCGCCATAGCAGGGGGCCTGGGAATTTGGCGAGAGGGTGGAAGAAGACGTTGTAGATGAACTGGGCTAGCGGTAGGAGGATAGCCTAGAAGAGTACCCAATATGTTCAGCATCAGTCCAGTAGTTGGGTGTCAGTCTGAGCAGTCCAGACAGAGACTCACGAGTGATGCTACTGTGATCAAGATGTGAGATGCGGTGAGGTATGCATAGTAATCTTGCAAAATGGGTGCCATGGTATATATATAAAGCGCCTTATAAGTCAAGGGATGTGCCCAGGTGTGGCAGAAGAAGTGAAGACCTCGGAGACCGTGCCTTCAATGTTGTGATACAGAACAGAAGTGGAATAGCAACAAGGCACTTGTGTAAGAATTTGTCCCATTTATAATGATTGAATGTCAATGTGGATGAGTGTCAAACCCTTCTCGACTCAGACAAATCAATAACACAACCAGGTGTGGGGCGGAATTGCATATCGTTTGCCCAATTTTTGCAAAAGTAAACAACACTCAGTCCGGCGTCCACGATGAGGGTAGCGTTTGTTTTCCACCAGCCCTGGAGGAGCAGGGACTACAGGTTCCTTTTTGTCAGACTAGGAGGCTTCCCAGAAGCAACATTGCATCCTGATAGTGGAGGTGGACTCGCATCTCGGAGCAGCAGACCGGTCTGCTGCCGGACGTGCCCAGGTGCTCGAGCTCAAACATGTGGTCGTCAGATGTCACCAACGATCCATATTCTGTTCGGCCGCCTCTGCAGGCCACATATGTACCAATCCCACAAAAGATGGAAACCTACAGATCACCCACCCAAAGTGTAATTCTAGACTTCCGGTTGGTGCGGTCTTTCTGCAATATGTGTGATGAGAAGACAGGACTTGTTGACCCATGCGTGCCAAGTTGTCGTCAAAAGCCACACGAGTCCTTACCTACATAGCACTCACTTGAGGTACACTCTGCAATATCTGCAAGCATGTCGGCACATTACATTGCTTCTTCCGCTCGAAAATCATGGCCTGAAACTGTGTTCACATGAGGTTGCACTTTTTTGGATATAATCACATCGTCTAGCATCACGGGGCTGCGGCTGAAGCTGACTGTTAATGCTTCCCAACTCCTCCCAGCCTTACGGGGGCGATAAAGAGCACGTCTCACGTCAAGAGTGGGAACTCACAGCCACATCGTGTATACTTGCACTCAAGTCCTTTTAGGGCAAACTCGAGGCTCCTCTTATCCCAGCCACGAGCTGATCAACACAAGGCACCATCGCCAGACACCCCCCCCTCACGTCAGCCTTCAAATGCTGCCTCCTGACGAGACTGTCACGAAAGTATACGACCAAGGCACGTGAAATCCCTTGCAGGATCTAGAAAAAGGGGACGCGTGCTGGAGATACCCGAGGTCATGAGCTCTGCTTTTGGTGAAATAACCCCTGGGGAAGGATCGTAGTAATCGGCCAGACTCGATGCGAAGTGTTCCCCCTCCCCCCACCCCCGGTGAACATGACGATCCACTTCACGTGCTGCATCGCGACTTGCTGCCCAGATCCGGAAACTCGGGTCGCCATGGTGTCGAGGGGGCCAAGACGCTTGCCACAAGTTCGGGGTGTCTCGCATAGTCGTGCCACACGTGACGAGGCGGGCTGACAGGATCGTGTTCCACAACGCTTGTTGTCCGTTCCACGACACACATGGCCTGGCCCTGACCTGAGAACAGGGCTCTCGGAGGGGCGGCGAGAGACAGCCAGTTAGACAACCTGACATTGGCGGGCACTTGTTGTGGCATTTACCCCGAACAGCGTGCCTGGTCAAGTCTTGCTTGTTTGGCGAGTCGTCGGTGAGGGTCTGGGAAAATGGCAAAAGGCAAAAGGCAGCTAAGTAAGTGCTCGGCGTAATGAATAAAAGGAAGTTGTGGCGGCGCCGCCCGAGGCAGGCAGGGGACGTAGTCAGATCCAGCGTGACCCGGGTTCCCGGATTCAAAGAAACATGGCCCCTAGCCTTGTATATAGGCGGAAAAGGAAGGCTGCATACCTAGGTATGGAGGTTCTACCAATTGGAAGCTTATATTGAAGGCTGCGTGGCTGCCTTCCGCCGCACTCCGGACCCTGATGACGATGGGATATCACACAATCAGAAGTGGGCATGTAAGACATGCATGCACGTTTTCGATGTGGGATTGGTCAGATATCAGAAATCCTACTGCTCCTGCTATATCCCGGGGAATCGTTCCCGATATGGCAGCATGACAATGCTTGGGCGAGATCGGACTGGACGGAAACAGAAAAAAGCAGCATCTATCAAGGATATGCGGCCAATATGCGGCCTCGATCTGCGATATTTTGCAGGTTGGTTAATCCAATGCAGATGCGAGATGGCGCAGATGGGTTCCAAGGTTGGCAACCCGGAAAGTGATTTTGACCAGTGGAACTTGTGTCTCCACAGCAAGCCTCGGGGGCACGCTGCATGTTGGCTACCCGAGACTTCATATGTTCTTCAGCATGCAGGTCTGAGGTGGCACAGGATACACGAATCGATGCAGCCTTCATGTTTCACTTTCCCCTGCCCGAGCCTCTTCGGAGGTGGAGGAGGGGGGGGGGCGGGCATCTGTTGCTGCTAACCGGTCCGAGTGGTCCCTAAACCCCTGGCTGCTTGCTGCACAAGAATCAAGAATCCTAGTGCCTGTAGGTGATAGTCTTGGTCCTCACCCATTCATCCAGGCCAATGGAGTTGAACCTCCCGTAGCCAGAGCTCTTTGCGCCACCATGCGGAAGAGCGGACTCGTCATGTACGCTCATCGAGTTGATGTGGACGGCACCGGTCTCGATGCCCTTGGCAAGCCTCAGCCCCCTCCTGAGGTCCTCGGTGAAGACGGCAGACGACAAGCCATACTCTGTGTCATTGGCAATCCGGAGTGCCTCCTCCTCAGTGTCGACCTCGTACAGCGCCACGCTAGGGCCGAAGGACTCGGTCTTGTACAGATCCATGTCCTCCTTGATGCCCTTGACAACGATGGGCCGCAGGCGGGTGGGCGTCGACTCGAGCGCCTCGTAGTCGCCGTTTAGAAGCGTGGCGCCCTTGTCCTTGGCGTCCTTGAGCAGCTTCTTGTTCTTGTCGACAGCGACCTCGCGGATGAGCACGGGTGCGTCGCCGCTCGAGGGGAAGAACTTGTCGATGCTGGCGAGCAGCTTCTTCTCGAACTCGCCAGTGACGGCCTTGTGCACGATGATCCGCTCGGTGGACATGCAGATCTGGCCCGAGTTCAGAAAGGCGCCCAGGGTGCACTGGTCGGCGGCCAGGCCCAGATCCGCGTCCTCCCACACGATGGCGGGCGCCTTGCCACCCAGCTCGAGCAGCACGGGCTTGAGATGCTCGCCGGCCAGCTTGCCGATGATGCGACCCACCATCGTGGAGCCGGTGAAGTTGATCTTCTTGATGTGGTCGTTCGCGACGAGCTTGCTGGTGATGGCCGCCGCGTTGGCGGGCTCATGGACGATCATGTTGAGTACTCCAGCCGGAAGCCCAGCCTCGGCAAAGACAGAGGCGATGCCCCAGTGGGTCTTGGGGCTCAGCTCGCTGGCCTTGAATACTGCCGTGTTACCGGCGGCAATGGGGAAGATGACGGAGCGGGCCCCGAGGATGTAAGGGGCGTTCCTGAGAGTCTTGTTAGAGCCTGACTTGCCCAAATCCGTGCTCACCTTGACCGGTTCGAGACGGTTGGTTGGCAGAGTCACTCACCACGGCGCGATGGCCAGCACAACTCCAAAAGGCTCCTTCACGACGAGGGCGCCCGTGTTGGGATCCTGGGGCGTGGGGATGGTGCCCTCGATGGTGACGAGCCTGCCGGCGACGTCGAGGATGAGGTCCTTGGCGACGTTGAGGTTGAAGTCGGCCCACTGTCTCGGCACGCCAACCTCGTCGACCATTGTCGTGGCCAGCTCGTCCCGCCTCTTCTCCAGGATTTCGGCGGCCTTGAGGAAGATGTCGCGCCGCTTGGTCGGCACCAGTGCCTTCCATGCGGGCAGCGCCTTAGCCGCAGCGTCAACGGCGGCCTGGGCATCAGCCTCGCTGGCGCTGCTGCACTTGTGGACGGCCTTGCCAGTCGCTGGGTTGACGACGTCAAAGGTCTTGTCTGCCACGACTTCCTTGCCGTTGATGAAGAACGGGACCGTGGCCCCCTTGGAGTGGACAGGCAGGCCATTCGAAGCCATTTTGAGAGATTTCTGTTGTGACAGGTTGGGAATGTGGGCACCAGAGAGCTGGCTGTTCTGTCTGTTTTTTTTTTTTCTTGGTTTTTTTTTTTGCCGTCTTCCAAGAATCTGCAGTCCAGCTTTAGTATAGATTGTTGACCTCGACGAAGTGGATCCTGATGCCAGCCACCGAGTCTACCACGCTCATTTAAGAAGGTCGAGATAGCTACCTAGCTTAAGGAAGCAGGTAGGTGAGGGCAGTCGCAGCCCCCTCGCCCCCTTTTACATCTCGCATTAGGGGCCCCACAGGACATGAATATTTCTCTGCGACCAACGTCTCATCGTCTGTTCACCAGGACCGCCTGGAGCTACAACCCTAGTCGCCGGCCCATCGCGCGGATTTGTTTGCTGTGATTGCGCCAATGTGGGACGGATAAACCGACGCCGTCGAGGATCCTCAGACCGGCGCCCAGAAGGAGAGCAATCCTTCCAGGGCTTCCCCGCATTTCGGTAAGTGGGCAAGGGTCCTGAAAAGAGGTCAACTGGTGGTGGGGCCGGGCAACCTGCAACTTGTAAGAAAATTAAAAATTTAAGGGAGTTATATAGTATAATGAAACTAGTTTAACCTTATATTGAAATAAATAGAATATTAAAGTTTATAATCAATTTCAAATTCACGTTAATTTTTTAAAGTTATTATTTAAAATAATTTATTATTATTTTTTATATTTTAAGTAAGTTTTTTTATATATATTATATAACTTATTAATAAAATAAAACTACGTATCTAGTACTTTATAACTAAGTAACTACGTAACTTCTTGAAAAACTACTTAATTAGCAAATATAATTTTAAAACTAAAAATCTCAATAGCTAACTATATCTAAGTAAACAATGGGAGGAGTAGAAACCTACTTAGTATACCTTCTTTATATTTAGTAGTTACTTTAATTAGGGTACTAGCGCAGACTATATATAGGCTACGTATACTTAGATTAATAGGACTTAACTTAATCTCTATTAACTAGATAAAGAGAGAGGACTATAGAGGTACTATTTATATATATAATTAGTAGCGGAGTATAATGGGCTACCTTAAGTCCGTTGGGTCTTTGTAAGACCCCGTCTCCGTAAGTCAACAGACACACACCGGCTAGATCAGCTGCCTAGTTCAAGTCTTGTCGGTCCCTTGCAGCGGGAGAGCACCAGTGGGCACTGGGGAGGAACTGCTGTCAAGTCTATCTCTACTTACCTAGGTAGATTCATCCCCTCAAACCCGTGTTACCTAGAGCCGAAACAGTCACGTTGCACCACCCTTGTAACGCTGAACTCCCCGTCCTATTGCCCCGGTGGCTTTTCAGCTCCCCAGAGAATGAACGCATGGGCAAGACCACTACGGTCTATTAGCCCTGCATGTGGCCTGCCCTCACCTCTCTCACTGAGCAGGAAAACTCATTGTGCTCCCGCTGATCATCAACTAACTACCGGTATGCCCAAACTAAGGGATTACCAGGGTTCTTGCCGATGCCACGGAGATCGACGGTCATAGACAGACCCTTACATCTCCCCTCCGGATCGGCAAGCTGGGGACATCCCGACGCGGCCCACGCCGAGACGATTCCGTTAATTATGTACCCCCCGCTTTCCGCTCACCGTGACATGCCTGAACGCGAGTTTTGGACTCCGATAGTTGAGCCACAGGACATTATCTTTTTCATAAACACACGAGTGACCTATCTGTTGTATTACTTGCTCAAGAAAGCTTTCGAGGTCCGCATGTCTTCTGTTCATTTTACATTGTCTTCTAAAGTTCCACAGCGGCACCTTGTCATTCAGTCCCGAGGTCTTTTGAAGAGACATGGCCAAGCGTCTGCAAGTCGAAGGACAACGAGTTAGTCAAGTGCTGTCCCCGGAAAGTAAAGGTTTCGACGGAATTAGAATATCCCTAGCCGGGTTTAGAGCTTTTATCTAATAGTTAGTGTGCTCAAGTGATTCGACAGCTTAAGGCTAAGATCTTAATACTATAAGTTAACTACCCTACTTATATACCACCCCCTTCCCACAAATATATTTCCTACTAGAAAAACTACTTTATCACCTTTTATATATTATTATACTAAATTTGTATTATTATAAAAGTAATACTATTAGGTCTATAATAAATCTTTATTATAATAAAAAATTTAAAAATAAGAATTACTTTTTATTATACTAGTAGATTTATAATTAAAAAAGATTTTTTCCTTAATAATATCTTTATAAAATTCCTCATAGATTTATAAAACTTTAAAATAATATAATTACTTAATTAATTATATATATAAAAGATTTTAGTTTAAAATATTATATTTTATTAGTATAGTAATTATATATATATATAT
>MAVT02000324.1:11035-28706 GCA_001702395.2 Diaporthe helianthi | reverse complement strand
GACACTGATCTGGCCCGAGGTGGTGTGACAGTGAATGTTGCCACCGACGCCATCTGGACCCTTTTGCGCGACGACGTGCTCCTTGTAGCCCGGGAAATCGTCCTCGCGCCGGATGACCTGGACGCCCTTGCCGGACACGGCGATCTTGCCCGTCAGGCTGTCGGCATCGATGCTGCCCTCCCAGGTCGCTGGGTAGTTGAGGCGGATGGCCGCGCTGGTGGTGGTGTGCTTTGCGCTGAGGACGCGGATGGCGGGCGGTGATATGACGGCGGCGGCGGCGGCGGGTTGCTCGGGGGCGGGGTGGGCGGTGGGTAATGGCTCCTCTTTGGGCGCTGGTGGGGTCTCCTCCATGTCGCCCAGGTATCTGTAGGGGTCCTCGGCGCCGACTGGACTGACATTCACACCGCCCGGTGCGGCGGCTGCAGGAGGCGGTGGCGGTGCGGGTAGGGCCATGTACGAGCCTGTCTGGACGTCCCTCCATAGCGCGTCCATGACGTTCACCACCGTTATGCCGCTGGTGGTCGAGGTCTGCAGGCTCGAGGAGCTCGACGGCCCGGACGAGATCTGCGACTTGTCGTAGACGGGGAGCAGGGTCAGGTCGATGTTGCCGGACGTCGTGTGGACCTTGCACGCGTGGCTGAAGGCGACGGAGCCCTTGATCGTGCCGGACATGGTATACAGGTCGACGCCGTACTGCCGCGGCGGGATGATGTCCTGCGCCGTGGCCCCGACCGCGGTCCCCTGCGAGGTCATGGCCAGGGCGGCGGCGGCGGCCTCGACGGGCTCGTGCAGCTCCACCGAGCCCGAGGTCGTGTGAACGTAGAGGATCGCTGGGCGCGGCTTGTCCTTGAGGGCCTCCTTGGGCACGACGCCCGCGCGGATGGATCCTGTGATGGTCTCGAGGCCGAGGTAGTCGTACAGGGGCCACGATCCCTCGATGGCCTTGGACAGGGTCTTGACCTCGATGTAGCGCGAGTCGAGGATGAACGACTTGGGCGGCCCCTCGAGCATCATCTTGGCCGGGTCCTTCTCGCCGTCCGTGGCTGCCACGACGGTCCCGATGGTGCTGGCCAGCCGGGCGAAGTTGTTGAGCTGGATCGACAGGTTGTCAAGCAGCTTGACGCCGAGGTGCACGCTCTCGACGTTGAGGCTGTCCAGGATGCTTCCGGGGGGCACCCAGATGGTGGAGCGGACCTGCAGGCAGGGCGATTTGGGGCTGTTGGAGGGCCACGGGACCGACAAGGGTGAGAGGACGTAGAGGCGCTGCTCGACGTCGTCCCAGTCCAGGTCGAGCTCGATCAGGTCATCATTGGACACGCTCTCCAGCGTGATGCCCGGGCCTGGCGTGCCGTTTCCGGCCCGGCGGATGACGACCTCGCCACTGACACGAACGTCTCGCCCACCTCGGGGGTTTTCCTTCTTCACATCCTGGAAGAAAGATAGGTTGCGTGCCGCCGAGAACTCGACCTTGAACGTCTGGACCGGGTACTTGATTTCCTTGTTGTCGCACATTTCGGACTGTGCCCACGGCATTTCTCCGTCGTAGGGTGGGTATGCCAGCCTCGTGCCATCGTCGTCATGAGATGGGAGTTTGCCGATGGGCGACTCTCCAGAGCCACCTGGCACTGAGATCCTCCTCTGTTCCGAGTTAGCTTGTCTGAGGATAATGGTCATTTTCACAAGACGTGTTGAACTGGTTGCAGAAGAAAAGGTGTGTGTGACAACTGATAAGGCCTGGGTGAGGCTCAGATAAGACAGCTACCACTTGTCTGTTGCTCATAGCAGCTGCCGTGTCACCAAACTCATTTGTTTTTAGTGATTGGAAGAGAGTGGGAAGGGGAAGACTAAGAGAAAGATTATATATATGTGTGTATATATATATATATATATATATATATATGCTTACCTCGTCCCTCCCGCCCGCGAAAAAGCTGACGAGGAGCCCAAGTATCACGAAAAGCAAGACGCCGCCTGCCGCAACCACCTTACAGGTCCTCGGGTCAAGACCGGCCACGCGGCTCCTCAAGCGGTCCCTCCAGTTCTGGGGTCCTGTGTAGGTGTAGTCATCATCCACGTGGCCTCCCATGTCCTGCGGGACGGCTTGGTATTCACCCCTAGCCAGTATGCCGCGGGATTCTGACTCTGAGCTGCGGCCCATGTTATTGTTGTTGTTGGACGGCCGGATTGTCTGGTAGTTGTTGGAGTAGGAGGTAGATGGCGAGGTTGGGGAAGGCGTGTAAGCTGGGGGTGCCTCGCCGAAGAGCGATGAGCGCTCGGAATATATCGTTCCGCTGCGGTGCGAGCGTGACTGTGCCGCAGAGGAGGAGGAGGAGGACGCGTACGGCGTGTACCTCTGGTTGTGCGGGGCGGGTGATAGGCCGGGTCCAAAGGCGTATCTTGACTGCTGTCCAGGTCCGGAAGTCGTCGATGATGGGGGTTGTTGGTTCAGGGACGAGAAAGTGGAAAGAGTCCCACCGTCTTCACCACGCGGAAGGGAGGCAAAACTTGATGGATGTGGCCGGCCAGCTTGGCGTCTGTTCTGGTCGCGCTCGTCTCGAGCTTCCCTTGCCTTGCTCTCGGCAGTACTTCCTTGCTCCAAGCTGGGGTCGTCGACCCAGACGTCTGGCACATGCGGGACTTGGGATGATGCCGCTGCAGAGTAATGCGACGATGGGGTGGCAGCATTTACCGACGAACTCTGATGTGACGGTGACGGTGAATGCGAGTGCAGATGATTTCCTGGGTTGGTGGTGTTGATGGTCGGGTAAGCAATGTCGCGGTCTGACGAACGAGAGTCCCCAGAACGGCCGAAATATCCATCCGTTGGCGAGAGGACTTGATCTTGGTCGTCGTGGTTGTCTGCGACGTGTGCATCAAACCCCACATGAGTAGTAGTACCAACGTTAGTAGCACGAAGACCAGAACTACCATGCGAGTTTCTGTTTCCGCCTCCGTCCTCCACCCGCAGCTCATCTTCGACGTCTGAGTCGTCGAGGCCCGAGTACATGTTGTCTGAATAAGGGTAGGCCGGCATGGTGCCGAAACGTCTTGGCGTAGTGCTTTGAAACTATCGACGGCCGCCAAGCCTGTCAACCCTTCGATGCGCAAGGACGCCGATGTGCTTGGCGTTGCTTGGTTACTCGGCCGGGTGGAGAGATAAATTTGGAAACACAGGCAACAACAACACTGGCCGAGGAACAATTCCAACTATTACGACGCAGGTTGAAGTCGTCGTCAGTGTGTCCCGGGAGAGATCCACACGCCGACATGCACACCGAGCAAAAAAAGGATAGATGTAAGAGCGAACAAGAGAGAAGGCGTGTCGACGGGGCAATTGAGTCCGGAAGGGACGTCTCGATTACATGTACCTAACCTTGAACCGACTCGCCCGACACGCAGGATCCGTGGTCAATGAGCACGCTACTCACAAATAGAGTTAGGCGGGGGACGTAGCCCTGCCTCTCCCAGCACTGTGGGAATGGGGTCGTGGTCAAGATATAAGCATTGCGCTAAGACCAGAACCAAGACCAGAGCCAAGAAGGCGTGGCCGCGCCTCGTCAGCCTGGGCGATCGCACGATACCCCCCCAAAGCATCTTAGAAGGCTGGGCAGAGTGGAAGGTAGGCGGGGCTGGGAAGGGTGGCTGACATAGTTCCAGAACAATTCTTTTTGTGGACTCTTTCAAGTCTCGTCTCGACCAACAAGAACGAAGGGTCCAACCCCGACACCATATCAGTTGTTATTAGTGCCGAGCTGCGTAGTCGTCAATCTGGCTGGCCTGGCCAAAAGAGGAAGCTCGATAAGAACTTATCGAGCCTCGGCCCCTCAGCGCCCAGAGATAGCAGCCCATAAGCAAGGCACAACATCCTTCCGAAAGGCAGAAAGGCAGAAAGGCAGAAAGGCAAAATGACAATTGACGCGTGGGCACTGATCCATGGCCTCGACGATTTAGTCCGCATCCAGACTAACCGCGCTGCAAGTAAGCTTGCAGCAAAGAGGGGTCAGGCTGTGCGGATACCTTCATTGGCCAATCCGTCGCCGTGGCAAGGATTTCCTGGGGGCAGACTTACGAACACCACCTTCACCCACCGTCGGGCCACCGAACACGCCTCCCACCCTGTGTGACTGATGAGTCGTGCCTGACGACGTATCTCATAACCTTGATTTTCGTCTAGGCTTAGCTCGACCCGTTGGCTTCCTGCAGCCAAATGAGCATTTTGGAAATGAACAGTACGGAGCGTATCGTCAGACGATTGTTGACCCATCACAAATGCCTCTCCTGGTATCACCTGTAATCTACTTTGCTTTCCTTGTTTCTCGACGCCGACGGCATAGATCGTCTCATATACCGGATTCAAATCAGTGCTGAACTCATGCCCCGCCTCTCTCAAACGCCTTAGGAGATGCCTTCGTGCATACTGCTTTGCAGTCGCTGTTCGCTTCCGCCACTTGGTCCTCATCCCATCAAGACTTGATAATATCTTGTCAGGCAGACGATGCCCTGGTTGGCTCACATCCCGATCAGGATTGGTTTTTGTTACCACGGCGATTGTACCTCCTAGTATACTTACTTCTCTGTCGAGAACTTCCAACGCAGCGCCGTCCTCGTTTCAGTGGAGGCCCAGGAAAGCCTTCGAGTTCTCGTAGACGACCCACGTGATGCTGAGAGCCGGTGCGACCTTGAGAAGGTTCGGCGTAAGTCCCTTGTACATGCCTCGGAGGCCTTCGTTTCTATACGTCTGTCGCGCCACGTCCCAGATGCCGGTATATGTCGGCGGGTGCATCACCGTGCCCTGTGTCTGGAGTCGTGTGCGAAGGACATTGAGAGGGTAGACCACGGTGGCGCCAAAGGCACCCGAAGTCGCACCAATGATACCAGTCACGACGTTACCGGGCGCCGCATCCTCCTCGTGGAGTCCAGTATAGCGCGCCTTGTATCGCGTGAAGGTCTTCTTCAGGAATTCGAATGTGCCCATGTCAATGGCGCTGTAGGGGAACATGCCAACCAGTCCCATGGTGATGCCTCGGTACGCGCTCCGGAAGCCTCCCTCGGCCACCATTTTCTTGGCCGTCTGCACGAGGAGCGCGTTGCCTGTGAGACCACCTTCAACAGTTTCGCACTGCAGACGGAACTTGAGGGTGTCCAATGGATACACGCAGAACCTGGTCAAAGCTGTCAACGTCTGTTTCGCGATCTCCTGGACACAGCGCTGTGCACTTACTGTGCAGTCATTCCTGCCACGCCGCCAGCAGCGAACTTTGAGAAGGGGTTGATCCTGGTCGGATCGTCGTGGCCTTCAAGGGTGGCCAGAGTACGCTTCGCTGCTTCGTACGAGCCAAACTGCACACGTTTAGTTGAAGTCTCTCTTTGTTTCGAAGCATTGCAACCAACATACCTTGATCGCAGTTTCGGGCATAATTTTGATCACATTCAGCCCATTGCCTGTGGTCACTGTCAGCTCTGCACCAACAACGGCAACATTTAATCTTGGGGAAGAAAAGAATCCGGTCTATGTCGGCCTCAGAGAAGCATAGGGGCCTGCCTACCTGCGAAAAAGGTGCGGAACCCGCCAGCTTTCCACAGGGCATGGATGGCGTCGCCAATTGGCTTACCAGCCGTGCGGACAGCAGCCAGAGGTTGACCTTGCTTGGCAATATCAGCAGCGACGCCGACAGGTGTCTTTGTGTTGACGAGCAGGTACACCTTGAGGCGATCGAGGGGAGCTGTCGCCGTGCGTGAGATCCCGCCTGCGAGAGCACCGGCAAGGAAGTAACCTGGTTCAGGCAGGTATTGGGTCAGTCTCGATTTTGTAAGCTCATCCTCATCCTCGCACTCCTCATCGATCTCGCGCCATTGCAGCTGGGGGTGGTGGTTGTGGATGTCCAAAAAGTCGTCGCCGTAATCGCTGCTTTCGCCGCCGCCGAACGAGGTGCCTGTGGTCATGGACTGAAGGGATCTAACGGCGCCTCCAGTCGCCTGCTGGATCGTGCCTTGGTTGCTGCCCGCAGTAGGTTTGATAGGTTGTCTGGCATAGACAGCTGCCATGTCGCCGATTTTTGGTGTGGTTGAAGTATCACCGTCGAGTGGTGGTTTGAGTTGTGACGAGATAGGAGGTTTCCTTGAAGACAAAGTCGAATCTGACGAGGGATTGGTCGTTGGGGAGGTGGCAGTCGGAGGACCAAGTTGGTTGATTTTGGGAGACGGATCAGAGGGGGCAGGTTGTGCGAGCCTGAGGATGGAGCCAAAAAGTGCGTGAAGAAGGAAGCCGGTCGTACCTATGCCCTCGAGTGTCTCATCCGTGACCATAGAATCGCCTTCAGCATTAATAGTAACAATTGAAGAATAATATGACAATGCAGCCTCGAGAGGTGAACCGCTTGGGTTGGTGGGCATGAACAGCAGAAAATCACTTTGTGTATAGCCATCCATTAGCTTCATTCTTTCTTCAATCAAAAACCCACAGCATAACATTATAATCAAGTGAAATTCTGCGGAGTAAGGCTTAGTAGGAGGTTTGTCTCCCACTACCTAGTCATCCGGAGGCTCCGTCAATGTTGACAAACCACACCTTAGCCCCCATTGGAGTGCTTGACTTGAGGTGAATTGGATTGCAGACGCCGCCCTCGCCTGGCGTGCCCTTGAGGGACAGTGGACCAATGCAATATTCGACGTGCTCGAGGCAAAAACCATTGTCTTTGCCTCACAGCCTGCAGCCAGGCGAGACACCTCGACCAAGACATATCGCCATGGGACAATACACAGGACTGACACTGAAGAGGCAAGATAATTCAAGGTGAAAAACAGTCAGAAAGGGTCGCTTACCGCCACTCGTCGAAGCTGATGAAGCCATCGTTGTTGGTGTCGACCTCTTCGAAGAAGCCAGAAATCCGCCTCTTGGGCACGGCAAGCCCTGCCTTCTGGAAGGCAACGCTCAGCTCCTCCCGGCAAACCCTCCCATCGTGGTCCCGATCGATGGACTTGAAGAGACGGAGCAGCTGGCGCTCGGCAGCCTCGACAAAGACACGAAACTCTATATGCAGCAGCCAGCCAGCCAGTATCAGCGCTTGCTCAACTCCCGATTCTCTGCCAGGTGAGCCCTACCTTCAAACTGTATTTTCCCGTCCTGGTTGGTGTCAACCACCCTGACGATCTCTCCCAGCAAGTCGTCGGCGTTCTTCATAGCTATCCTCGCGCGTTAGCCGGCCGTCTGGTGCACAACACAGCGATCTTGGTCCAGGCTGACGATGGTCTATCCTCCGCAGGCCCTTCTGAAGCTTCTTGAGGTCCAGCTCCCCCGTGCCCTGTGGGTCCAGCTTCCTCCACAGGTCCTCGACCCGGTTGTCGCGCTGGTTCTGTGACTCCTCCATCCCTACTTCGAAGTCCTCAACCACTTGGGTGATCTTCATGTGGTTACTACGATATCATCGCAAGGCGGATCGTCGGCGTTTCAACTGTTGGATTATTGGAGATCTTTTGTAATGCGGTGGCTGTGATTATATCGTCCAGGCCAGAGCCAAGAGTTGGGGTATCGCGCAAGGTCGAATATATTTCTATATCATGATTCGGCTCCGCGCTGTGCTGTGCTGTGCGACCCGGGATCGAGGGGATCAGCGTCGACAAGGAGCTGGCGTGATTCAGTCGAGATTCGTGTCACTCGAATTTTGTCGGCGAAAAGGGTCAGCTGCTGCGTCTGCACGTGCGGTGGTGTTGCTGGTCAATCCAGACTATGCGGTCATCCGAGAAGCTGTCGCCGGTTTAAGTGGTTGTGGTTAGCGGTGGAGACTGGGAGAGCTGTCAGCCAGGTCCTGCTCCTCTGCCAGGAACCCCCCCAACGGCAGGTCCTCCTTTTCTCAAGGTTTGCTGACAATGAGAAAAAAAGCCCACTTTTCAAGTCAGGTCGCGCCCCCACCTTTGGCACTCCTTCCCCTTGATCAGGGATATGACCTGTCTCTCCTTTCCCGGGCCGAGGCGATCTTACTACTGGACGAGCTACCACCTGGGCTTGTCTTGAAGCTCCCCTGGAGCCAACCGGGGTCTCCCAATAGTAACACAGCCCCGCTTATTAGGTGACCCTGGATGAGCGCCGACATGGAGCCGCAGCGACAACGCTGTACTCCGTAGCGCCCAGCGCATTGTGCCGTCGACCAGACTAGACCATCCGGGTGCCACGTCCGGACTTCCCATCAATAATAATCACCCACAAAGCTGCGGACACCGTGCCGTGAGCCTGTCTCGAGCCTTTTTTCCAACATGGCTGCCAACTACTGGGAATCAACTCAGAGGAAACACTGGCAGTTCACCAAGGAGCAGCTGGCGTCGATGCGCCAGAGACTCGAGGATGAAGACCCGGGTCTTGTCCAGAGCTTCGGCCTCCCGCAGTGGAGGCACCTGAACATCTTCTTCAACCAACGTGAGCGGCCCTCGTGCAGCCTTGTGTCACTTCCGACCCCACTGACCAGTCCTGGCCGTCGACTACAGAGATCAACCGCCTCGGGAAACGCCTCGGGGTGAGGCAGCAGGCCATGGCCACCGCCCAGGTCTACATCAAGCGGTTCTACATCAAGGTCGAGATCAGAAAGACGAACCCATTCCTTGTCATCACCACCGCCCTGTATCTGGCTTGCAAGATGGAGGAGTGCCCTCAACATATCAGGTTGGTGAACCAGGAGGCGAGGAGTCTGTGGACAGGTACGGTGTCTCGAGCCACAACAAGACAAGACAAAACCCCCCTTACTAGCACGAGGATGCTGACAAGAGGCCTCGATGCCGCAGACATGCAACTTTATAATGACCCGTCCAAGATAGGAGAGTGCGAATTTTGGCTCATATCCGAGATGAGCTCGCACCTCATCATACACCAGCCCTACCGTACCCTGACCAGCCTGCAGTCCAGTCTGAACCTAACCCAGGACGAGGTAACACTCGCCTGGTCCATCGTCAACGACCATTACATGACCGATCTTCCGCTCATATATCCGCCGCACACCATTGCGCTCACCGCGATACTGCTTGCCATCCTGTTCCGGCCCTCGCCCAACAGCAACCAGGGCGGCACAGCTCAAGGGTCTGGCAGTGCCCTGGGCCAGCCCAACATGGCTGGAATCAACGCAGTGACGGCGGCGCTTGCGCAAGCTCAGGCACGACAGACACCGACACCGGGCGCGCCCCCGGGACAGACACCGCTGGATGCAGCAACCGCTGCACAGTCGGCAGCGCTGACCAAGGAGAAGGGCGAGCGGTACTCGAAAATCCAGCGTTTCGGCCTGTGGCTCGCCGAAAGTAGTATGGACATCGAGGGCATGGTCGACTGCACCCAGGAAATCATCTCGTTCTACGATTGCCAGGAGCAGTACAATGATAAGCTCACGCGTGAGCAGATCGTGCGCTTTATCAAGGCAAGAGGGCTGGACAAGGGCTGATCCCGCCTGAAATCCTTCGAGACGTTAATCGATGGGTCGGCACTTGCATGACCCATCACGCGGAGGCTGTAGTCAAAGCGCCTCCGACAACTACAGAATCCTCTCGTAGCTACATGCGGCTCCAACCGGGGTACCTCGTGCCCGCCCAGTGGCAATGACTTTGGCTCACCAGGTCTCGACGCTCAGCTTTTTTAGTAGAGGAAGCAGCTGAGTCGCCGGTTTAAGAGGAAAGTGATGCAGTGAGGTTTTTTGAGGCTCGATTTGCTTGTTAACTACGACGAAAGAGCCGTATAATTCCAGGGACACAAGATGCTGGAAAGATGTTGGAAGGCAGGCGTTCTTGGAAAACAGACTTGCTTGCACCAGAGCTCCAAATTCCACCCACCGAGAGGGTTGGATGTGATCACAGGAGCAACACACTTGGGCGGGATTACATTTCTCCAGCAGAATTGAAACGTGTTCCCGACAGGATCCTCTCTTACGTGGTGAGCGTGGTGAGACGACAATCTTCTCCCAGGCCGGGTAGCTACTCTCACAGCATAGAGCAGCTAACCACTAAGGCAGAGCGGTCCCCCGCACCCCGCCCTCACTGTCGTCCGGCAAATAGCGGTATTACATGTACGCTTGAGCGGACGGCAAAAACATATATAAGTATATATGCATGACTATAGACTATCTTTACAGAGGCGACTCAAGTACCCCCGACCGTTGTGTTCTGTCCATTGAATAGAATTCACTGGTTTACAGGCACTCCTCGTACAAAAATACAAAGCCAAACAAGATATTCCTGAGAAATGCCAGGTATCGTCCAAGAGCCTTCGCCTGAGGGGCTCACGGTAAAAGAGCTTCATCCTACGTTCGGGGCCGAGATCCAAGGGGTGGATTTTGGAGACCTGTCTGATGCGCAATTTGCTGAGATAAAGGCTGCTTTAGCCAAGGTACGAAGTTACTGGCCTGAGTTTATGCTTGGTTCTTCACACAGCTCCTGCCTGAGGGCTGGGTTGATGTTGCGATTTTACCAGATGCCAGGGGTTGCTGAAAAACTGTCGGGAAGAGACATCAAGAGAACAACAGAGGATATGACGAAATATCAAGGGCATCATGTCCCTCTCTCGTTCTCTTTTGTGGAGACTCACCACAGGGATATCGCCCCGGACTTCGCTACCTCACAGCAATGTCTAACCATGGCATAGTACGGCTTCGTCGTCTTCCGCCGCACCGGCCTCACTGACGATACCCACGTCGCCTTCAGCAGGCGGCTCGGCGAGCTCGACAACATCAAGCGATACCTCACGCCGGGCCGCAAGCTCCGCTACGAGCACCTCGAGCTCTTCGACGCGGGCAACCTCGACGCCGAGGGCGAGATCGTGCCCGCCGACCACCCGCGCGCCCACTACAACAAGGGCAACGGCCTGTTCCACGTCGACAGCAGCTTCAACCCCCGGCGCTCCTCGTACTCGCTGCTGCGCGCCGTCATCATCCCACCGGCCGGCGAGGGTGGGAACACCGAGTTCGCGGATGCCCGCACGGCGTGGGACGAGCTGGACCAGCAGACGCGCGCGCAGTTGCTCGGTGCAGGCGGGGATACGGGCCTGGTGGGGGCGCATTCCATCTCGCACTCGCGCAAGCTTGCGGACCCGGAGTACTTCCGGGACTTGGACCCTGAGGCGGGGCCGATGGCCCGGCACAGGATGGCGCAGGTGCACGAGCCGTCTGAGAGGATGAGTCTGTATGTCGGTGCGCACTTGTGCTATGTCGAGGGGATGGACAAGACCGAGTCAACCGGGTTGATCAAGAGGCTCTATGACCATGTCACCCAGCCCAAGTACGTCACGTCTGTGAGCTGGGAGGCTCCTGGGGACATGATTATCTGGGACAACCGGGCAGTCTTGCATAGGGCCACCGGGGGGCCCTTTGAGGCGCGGTTCAAGAGGGATATGAGACGGACGACGGTCCATGATGATGGGGTTTACGCTTATGGCTTGAACGACGTGGGTCAGGAGGCGAAAGGGTTTGATTCTTGGTCGAATCCACACCCGGGAATAACCAAGGCAGTCAACGGATGATGGCATTTCACCTTACTTGTGGGCTCAAAGGTATCTGTTATGTAGTAGGTTGTGCGTTTCTTTCAGTACATTTCTATCCTACGTCTTTGTTTGGTATTATTGAGATACACTAATAAGACGTTTGAAGCATACATATATATCCTTTGAATTCTATTCGAGAGTTGAGGTTGTCCCCTGATCTCCTGACACTAACAAACGACACATGCAGTCGGGCATTTTCGGTATAAAAAAATCAACCCAACCATAGCGGCCCCCAACACAGTCGGCCCAGCAAACTTCATTCACGCCAACCCTCATTTCTCACCCTTGATGGTGATTGGAGCAAGCAGAGTCCCTGGCTTCTGGTAGCACGACCCGTTCACGAAGGAGAGGTCAACGCCACACGAGGCCTTCTTGATCGCCGCGGTAACACAGCTCTTTTCGTCCTCCTTCGGGGTCCACTTCCCCAGGGGCACGGTCATCTCAAGGCCGTGGAAGGTGGTGCCGTTGATCTCGCGTGAGTCTCCGAATTCCTCGTTGACGTTGTGGAAGCGACCACTCCCGGGGTAGTAGTAATCAATGTGATTGGAGCCGCACTTTTCCTCCCGTGTTAGTTGACTATTTTTTTTAATTTTTGTTTTTGGAACCTTTCTCGTTATGTAGGTATTTTACATGGGGGTAGAATTCGAACTTACCTGGCCCTTGATGTTGTCCCGCACGCCCTGGGCCCATCCATCGCTGTTCTGCCCGGTGGGCGTGATACGGATCACGTAGTAGAGGAAGTTGTCATAGTGCCAGTGCTCCCAGGAGTAGAAGCAGTCCACGCTGGGCTTGAGCTCCTTGTTCACGGCCTTGGCCACGATGCAGTCGGCCGGGGGTGGCTCGAGGGATGAACTGCCACTTCCTCCGCCTACATAGTGAGAGCCTTGACCGACCCTATGTCGATGTCAGTGAGAAGGAAACGGCGAGGTGTGAGAAGAGTAGAATAGGGGACGGACCAGATACCGCCAATATAGCCAGTCGCGGCCCCGGCTGCGAAGCTGCCTCCACGCCCGGACGAGGACGAGGTGGAGCCTCCGCCGTAGCTCCCGCCTTTGTAACCTCCTCCTCCTCCTCCTCCTCCTCCTCCTCCGCCGAAGCTTCCACCTCCGCGGCCGCCCCCGATGGCACCCGAGAAACCACCCGACACACCACCGACGGCCCCACCTCCACCTCTCGGCGACGCAATGGGTGTTGCGGTCGTGAGGTGAGGCGCCAGGATGCTGGCCACGATGGTGATGACGTTGAAGTGCATCTTGGACTGTTTGCGTCTCTCGAGGTGTTGTCTGTGTTTATTTATGTTGTTGTTCTTTAGTAGAGGTCTTCAGCGGAAGGGTTATAAATTTGCACTGATTCAGTGTTCATGATCCAAATAGATGTTGTTTGGGAGTAATTCAACGAAGCAAACGATCACCAGGAGCAGGAAGACTCGCCTTTAAATAGCCGTCTTCGATACCTCTTCTAGGCCCCCTTCTAGCCACCTTCGAGAATCCATCTCGTGAGCAAGTAAGGAGACCAAGTACCGGTACATACGCCCTTGCGACCTGTCGCTCATACTAGCTAGCAAAAAGGAGCTATCTGTTAAGGAACCTTGGAACATTGAATCGAAGGCATCACCGATTCCAAACAAGCCAATGGACGAACAGCCCCGGGTTCCCCAGACGGAGCGGCCCTCGCCCGGGTTCAGTCCGCCTGAGGCATAGTCAACTCCGTGACTCTTCTGGTGGCCCTTCTCGAAGATCTACCTAGATAGCGTTGATGTTCGGGGCTGTTAGTCTCAGGGCTTGACAGGTGCCATGGTTGCGCACTAGCGAAGCTTTGTCTCGCTATGCTCATAAGCGGTGCGCGTGCGAGATATGAGAGACATCACATGGACCATTAATTGCCGAGCTAGAAATCTTCGAGAATATTTCGGTCGTGTGTATTTTGAAATAGCGTGGATGTCTGGGTCCTAATTGGCTCCTCAATGGAAGTGGTCAACTGGTGTTCAGCGCCTTGACGTCCGCGCAGGGGGGTTTCCGAATAGCCTCAATATTGTTGGTTTATCTTCGTTCATGCCCGCTCGGCGCTCGGGTGTTAGCAAAAACCACGGCTTCTTCTGAATCCTATCCATCGACTTTGCCAGGTCTGAGGCCCACGTCATTACTCTCGGTCGATTCAATGTTTCATCAGCCTGTTAGGATCATGATCAGCAGGATAGATTTAATTTTTGGATCGGCCTGGATACTTGTCCTTTGCGTGATGGCAAACTGGTGGGTCGCCCGAGGTTGAGTCACGGCTTCGACCGTAACATGGCCAGAGGCAGATCACGAGCTGTCTAAGCGCTCGCTTGATGTCACATGCTGTTTTGATGAGCAACTGACAAAGGCAGGTATGAAGCGAGGACTATTGCAACGTCCACAGTGAGTAATATGTCGTTTGAACAAGCTAAACCAAACTTTCCTTGATACCAGTATATATGTATTCATATGCAAAAATCCAAAACTCTTCTGTGAACTTTGAAGCAACACATGAGTTCAAGAGAGAACACTTACACTCATTCGCAAGCTGTGAAACGGAAACTTCACACTCGTCAGTAGCCAAAAAGGCCGGCCGTAGTCCATTAGGCCTAGTAATGAATATATCTCGAAGTGACCTTCGGACTGGCCGAAGGAGTGATTTGAGTCAGCGCCGCAAGACCCTCACACTGTGGCCTGTCGAGTTCTGTTCATTGATGATGGACTGCCGCCAGTCATAGACTAAGGAGACTATGAGGCCGACTAGAACAGCAACTTCAGGAAGCAAAATTAGGGGAAAAGGGGGGGGGGTTTGAGGGAACCGGGAGGGGACCACATCCCCTCTACCTCTCTTGTGCCGAATGGGTTACTTCAGTACGCCTCAGATATTTTTTCAAATGATTTCGAGTAGTAATGCTAACGATAACATACAGCCGGCGAGTCGCCGCATTAAAGAATGTTGCTATGTAGTCCTTGAGCTGACCTGGACTCTGACCTGAACCCCATGAACGCCGCTCATGCCCGTTCCCCCCACTCCTTGATTTTGTTGCTGCTTGCCTTACCGCGCAGGCATCGTATTGTGCCTGACTCCAGGGCTCTTATTCCCAGCCTGTAAAGTTGACCAGCGCATGTTCAAGGCTCTTTAGAGCCCGAGGATGAGCCCTTCCGCCTGATAGATCGCCAGTGCTCGCGCATTTCGTGAATGTCAGACCTAAGATTCCGCTCTTTACTCTGGCTTGCTTTCCTCTTTGTGCCCCTATTACGTCCCTACATAACAACACAGTCCTTATCCCTGCTACCACCTCCGGCCGCAGTAGGAGGGACCCCTTGTCTGAATCCTGCATTTGACCCTCTCCGGTACCCGCCGGGGGACTGTCCTCCTGGGCTGGATCCAGATGCAATTCCCGGCGCCCGTGAGGCAGGCAACCTCGGATTATTCAAACCCTGCGTGGTGCTGGCTACGGACGGTGTTGAGCTCGAGGCGTGGTGGCTCGGGTGTCCGGCGGGTGGCAGGTATGGACTTTGTCGAGCAGCATCCTCATATGATGGTGGTGCATCATCGTTGCCTTCGTCAGCAGGTCGGCTAACTCCGCGCGAGCGCAGGACGGGCGGGACGAGTGGGCGCACTTGCTGCTGAGTTGGTCGAGGGGAAGAATTTTGTGCGCCTCCGCGGCTGGGGTTGGCAGCGGCACCACCTCTGACAGTCGACGGACGTCGGCCTGTGGTGACGGATACGTTGTTGTTGTTGTTGTTGTTGTTATTGTTATTGTTGCCACTGCTGCTATTACTGTTGCTGTTGGTTTGCCGGAGGCCCGCAGGACCTTGTCGCACTCCTTGCTGTTCGATGAACTGCTCGGAGAGCTGGGTCTCCCTGCGGCGCTGGGCTTGCTCTGAGCGGTGGCGCTGATCTTCTTCCTCTTGCAGCTGCAAAGCTAGTGCCAAGTCGCGGTCCTCCTGCTCCTTAGGCGACATTGGAGGTGCTTCGACTTCGGACTTCTGCCCCCCCTTTCTTTGCACAGTCGTCCATTCTTGTGGGCTTTTTGATGCGGATGCGCTTCCCGATGCTGCATACTCTTCGCTCTGCGCCGGACCACCAACCACGAGGAAATCGCCCGAGAAGAACTCGGAATTCTCGCCATTGACATCTACCAAGGACTCCCAAACAATCTCGTCGTGTCCGACATAGCCAGCGTCGGTGACAAGCGCAAACATCTGCAGGGTTTGTGGGTGCCGATATAGAGTAGAGAAGTGGTCGTTCCTGAAAAGAATTGCCACAGAGCCGGGTCGCATTGCTTTGGTAATGACCTCGAGGCCCCATGGCGTCAGTTGTGTGGCGGCAGAAGAGAGGAAAGACTTGATGCTCAGAATGTCCTGGTAGATGCCCTGCTCCTCCTCAGAGAGACCCGCCCCAGATGTGTTGCTGAGCTTGTCTTCTAGCTCTTCTTCTCTAAACAGAATGTTTTGAGCGTCCTCATATGACTCGGCATGACGTTTCAAAGCTTCATACACAGGTTCCGAATGTGGTGGCAGCCACCCATGAATAAGTGGTATACGGAATGTTCTGTAAAACGACATTTCTTTCGTGTCCTCGAATGTACCCGGAATCAGTTCACCTCGCTCGGTGGGATGGAGATGAGTTAAAGAAGTTCGTTTGAAGGCCTTCTCTGTCTCTTCTGTGGGTACGAATCTGGGATTTACGTTCATCCCAGTGTGTAGGCCTTTCAGAAATTCGTAGAGCTCGGTAATATCAGGCAAGGACATATCGGGGGTTATTCTCCGCTCAGACATGAGCTCATCAAAAACGGCGTTTAGTAGGAGGTCGAGGCTGATCTGTTCTCTTGTCTTCAGTGTGTTGGCGAGGACCGCGTCCTCTGCGTCCGCCGGAGTCGTTAGAGTGAGAGCATTAACAAGCGCCATCAGTGGACAAGGACCGTTTGCATTCTGCACGAGTATTGGAGATTTGCGCATGGTATTGACTGCATTGGCATCGTGCCACGTGATGTTCTTGATCTGGTAGGTTTCTGTTTTCGCGGAAACGGGTGCTGAAGGAAGCAAGGTCGGGGCTTTCTCTGACTGCCTGGGGGGCAAGGCAGGTGCGGCTTCCTCGGACCGCGCAGAGGATTGAGATGGTCGCCCTGAGGGACCCGGACCGGGCTCGTATACTATGTCGATGAGACCATCTTCAACATCGCGCGAGCCCCCTGAGACAGTTTCGATGGCCAGTGCAGGCTTCTCGGGCGCTTTGCCTTTGTCTAAAGTCGCCACGTCATCCCAAGCATGGCTCTCTTGCTCCAGCGTCTGGTCCTCGAGAGTTGTTCTGAAATACGGTGGGACCGCGATAGAGGAATTCTCTGGAACATCATCGCCCCAGGTGCCTTTCTCCTCAGGAGTAGGCGACTGCATTGCTGGAGAGTTTGAGGCTGGGCCCGTCGACGCTGCCCTAGACGGCACTTGGGACGCCCATACTTGCTGGTCAGGGTCTTGCTCAGCCGTAGTCATACTCGTTGGCGGCGCCAGAGACTTCTGATCACCGAGCGCAGGTTGCCAGGGATTTGTGCTCGTCTCGTCGAGATCCAGTTTCGCGAAGGCGTCTGATAGAGGTACTGGAGGCGTTTCGTCGGGTGTTGACGGTACCGCGTTACCGCGCTGTCCATTCGACTGGGACATCTTTCTCCTGAAAGGATTCGTTTCTCCTGTCCCGTCGACCATTAGAATTGAATGCTGGACCGAATCTCCTGTTGTGGCCGGCTGTAGTTCACTGGGACTGCCACCTTTTTCGTTTCCTTCCACATCTCCATTCTCTGCTACCGCGATTCCCTTCTCTCTTCGTTGGTCGTGCTGTGAATGAGATGGCTTGTCTCGTTCGTCTTCGCTGTCGGTATCCCGCTCCCAACTATCGGTGTCTGAGACATCCGCAGCATCGTCAACGGGTCTCTGCCCAGAAACAGCCTTAGACTTGGCAGATGTTTGCAGAACAGCGTCTGTGCCGTCGAGGCTTGAGCTCGGCGCAATGCAAGGGTGGACAAGAGCATTGTCCGGCAGTGGCTTTCGCGTCACCATCTCTTAAGCGGCAGCCTCGGGCGACGAGGGGCTCATGGACAAAGGGTATTCGACTCGCTGACGACTCCAAGGAGCTCGGAACTAGGGCGGCCCTTCTGCACGACAGACCTGT
>MAVT02000324.1:0-11025 GCA_001702395.2 Diaporthe helianthi | reverse complement strand
GGGGGGGGGGGGGCGGAGGTTTGAGCGTCCCAGAAAGGTGTCCGGCTGGATGGGAGAATGTTGGAGAGTGCCAGCAGGAACTGGTCGCCTGGCAATACTTATAGCGAGGCTGGAATTGCACAGTAAAAAGTCTGTTGGTAGGTAGGTGGTCTGGGTGAGGGGTTTTGAGAGGAACCGTAGGGAGTATGGGAATCAAGTTGGCCTGTCCAGGTAGGAATCGGACAGAGAGTCGTCGGAGGTAACACAGCAAGCCAGTAATGCAGGCACTTACGAAGCCTGGCCGGAGGCTATGAGGATGCTGGTATGTATCACAGCAGAAAGTTGCCATTCCCTGGGCTGGAGCGAGCCAAGTCAGGTTAATAAGTTAAGCAAGCTAAGAAACACGCAGGCCGCCCGCAGTGACTGGGAGAGCTTGGGTCGTCTCAGGGATTGGACAAGGACGAAGTACAAAACAGCTGAGCAGGCACTACCTCTGTCACATGCCATCCTGCCACCAATGCCCCTGTACCTCGTCATGCCGGCGGAGGTACTTCACCACTGACCTCTGATTATCGATAAGCCGGCCTGTCCCATCTCTACTCGCATTGCCTGGCATTGACAATCCGGCACTGTGTCTACGTGCGAATTTGGGTCATTCTATAACTCATCATTGAATGGACTGACTCTTCACAAATGTCTTCTCCTGGTCAAGAACGAAACCCATGTAGATGGTCGCGGGCATGAAGCATACCAGCCAACCTGCTGGCTCTTGGGGTCAACCCCAGCCTCTATCGGTGACGCAACGGACAGGGGCGGAGCTCGGCTCGAGGCAGCGCCGTCGATCTGCTTTTGCCCCCACTCGGATTCGGCGTCAATGTTGATAGCTGTTCGTTAGCCAGCTCTGGGCCCTTGAAGGTCTTCACGGCCATTGGGAAGAAGAATCCAGGCATCCTTGATTTCTACCGTGGAAACGTCAAGTAAATGGCATGTTTAAGGATCAGGATGGGGAAATGCTGAGAGAATGGTTGCCAAGCACTATCAGTAACCTTGTGAACTTAGCAGGCCTACATGTCCTTGTAAATTATATTCGCCAAGTCATGTATCACGGTATGTGCCTCATATTTACGTTGGAAACCCATTTTACAAAAAACCGGCCAGCCGCCTGAAATTTGATGCCCAACACTATTCATACGTGCTCTTCGTATACAAAGGTTTTCTGTCAAATTGGCAGTGTTTGGGAAATGGAACATAGTGGAGTGCCTAGGTGTACAATACATGCTGACTGCAAAGTACCAGACCTTGTGACTTCTTTTAAATAATAATAAAATCGTCGGATCTTTGAGCGTTTACCACTGTATGAAGGGACCGTACGCCTTCGGGATGTATACGGGTTGAGAACGAAACAAGTAAATGCACAGCATTGTTGAAGTTATCTGGAGCATGGCTACAGGGCTACAGGTGCTTGGATGTCCTATCAAAATCACCACATCTAGAAAAAGAGTAGCAGGTGCTCTTCCACGAATCACAGTCGCAACGAGTTCAGTGCTGACTGAACTCTGCTCAGTTGCTAAAAGACTTGCGGATATTTAAAGTTCAAAATGATTGACTCACATCCTATGTTACCCTTGAAAAATGATAGTAGCCGTGGGCGAAGAATGAAGTTTGACCAAAGTTTCGCATAGTCCGAGGAGCACTCAATTTGGTTCTCTGTCTACAGCGAGTTGCAGGATCTGCCATTGCAAGCTGGCCTCTGTATACTATTTGCATTATAAGTTGCTCGCCCACTTTACGGAGTACCCTGCTTGTTATCATTTGAATACAAACTGCAGTCCACCGTTCTTCGAGACAACATTTGCCAAGGTATCTCATGAGGTGACGCACAACGACAGAATAATTAGTGTCAGAAAATGCATCCTGCTCTGTACTCTTTCCAATTGCGCTGCAGATCTTCACCATTTGACTCAAGATATCACGCAAGTGAAGCGTGGCAACGCAGCGGAACGCCGGCAAGGCCAGATACTGATTCCAGAGATGGACGGACAGAGGACAAAGGGGCGAGTCTTGATTCGACACCCCTTATCTGGGCTATAGAGCAGTCGGATGGATAATGTCTGTTATTGAAACGTAGCCCGCCGGCCCACAAGGCAGCAAACACATCGGACCCAATGCCCACCTCCAGCAAGCCGCTATGTCAATGATGCTCTCCCTCCAACGCCAGCACGAGACCAGAAAAGTCCAAGTATACAAGAAGCAGGAATCATTACCAGTCGGGAGGTCTCGTAGTCCAAAAATGCAACCACAATCCGCCCCTTGTCTATCGTCATTTCCTGTACAGGCAGACTCTCCCCATGATTTCAATTTTTTCTTCTTCTTCGGCCAAGTAAGAAGAAAAGTGAGGAGGAAAGGAAAAGGAAGAAAAAAAAAGTCAAGGTCACCTCGTCGTCCTGATGCCGAGCTTGTTGAGCCTTGAGCAGCTTGGCTGAGGGTACCTCTCGGCGACGCCCATCTTCTCCGGATCCTGGACGAACCAGCCCTGGGCCTCGTCGTACAGCCTCTGCTTGTGCAGCATCTCGTTCTCGCACTCGTGCTGGAGGTGCCGCACCAGGACCACCTCGGCGTTGCTGTCCATGCGCGACATCTGCGTCTTGGTGTAGGCCTTGATCTCGACCGGGTTGACATAGTACTTGACCTTGAGCTTGGGCGTTATGCGCTCGTACGTGTGCTTCGCGTCGGGCGCGTCAAAGACGATGTCGGGCCCCGCGGGGGCGCTGCCGCCGCCCGAGAAGAGCGACGATAGCAGCGGGAACAGGAACAGGAAGATGATCGGGAGGAGGCCCATGAGCGTGTTGAACATGCTGTTCTCGGGCGCCTGCTGCTCGTTCTCGCGCGGTCGCCGGCGCGGCCGCCCCCCGCCGAACTGATGTACCCTGACGCCTGGACCGCCAAAGTTGAAGACGAACTGGGGACCTGTGTCGAAGCCTTGTAAGTTAGTGCCGCCGCTCTCTTCGTGGGTGTTTTCTTCTTCTTCTTCCTTTCGACGTGCGCAAGAGGTGTCTACTCACCACCAAAGGGGCCGCCGGCACCACCACCAAACCCACCACCGCCAAAGAACCGCTGGAACATCTCCTCCGGGCTCAGCTCGTCCTCCCACATCCCGCCTCCCATGTTCCCCCTCCCTCCGCCAGCTTGCCTGGCCGCGAAATTGGCGAAGGGGTTCTGCGCCTGTGCCTGATTGAACCTGCTATCCGGGTCGCCACCGAACTTGTCGTACTTCTCCCTCTTCTCCTTATCGCCGAGGACGCTAAAGGCCCTCGACACCATCTTGAAGGCCTCGTCGGCGTGCTCGTGGCCGTTCTTGTCCGGGTGGGTCAGCAGGGACTGCTTGCGGTAGGCCTTCTTGATGTCGGCCTCGGAGCAGGTCTTGCGCACGGTTTCTATGCCGAGGATGTCGTAGAAATCTGTGGCTTTACACCGGCGGATGCGCAATACTGCCGCCTTCTGATCTTCTGTGTACTTGCGGTCCTGGTTGCCCTGGGTGTGTTCTCGGTTGCGGGCTGAGGATGAGCCGTTGGAGGCATCCGCCCCGGAGGCGGTTGCGCTGGGCGGCATGATTGTCAGCGGCGTGTGCCTCTGCCCCGACACAGCAGGAGGTGGTTGGTGTTGCTGTGGCTATAGCTGGGGTGCGGCGAGTTATTTGGATGAGTTGTCGTCGCGGCCGGGAGACGGTAGGAATGGTCGAGGTTATGTGGCAGCGGCTAACGGTCGATAGCAGAGCACTCGCCTGGCCGGCTGACAGGATAAGGTTCGGGCTTGGGACGGTGGTGACTGTGGCGGGCCACTGAGTAGCAAGTACGATCGGACCAGGGCGTTGTGGGGTTGACAGAGCCGCCACAGGTTGATGATGTTGAGGTGGCGAGAGACCAGGCTGGCGGATTGTTGTTGTTGCAAGCGGGCCGGTTGTCTGGTGATGACCGCCGTGGAGTTGCTAGATCGGCGTCTGGGAAGGTGGCTTCTTCGGGTTAAACTGGTCCAAAAACAAGCGGCGACAAGTCAACACACTTGGCAAAGGACAGCCTGTTTTGATGTTAAAGAGAATGCTTAACAGGCCACAAGTTGACGGTAATGATATTTCCGGATTTAGACCTGCAACTACAAGAGAAGGGCCGGCTGCATGCAGGTAGGAAAAGACTTCCTCTATGTTTTGACTCCAAGCTGCATCCAAAAATTCCATACTCTAGTGTACTGTGTAGTAGGAGAACGTGCTCTCCTGCTCCTGCCCGACCTTGCCGGCCTACCGACCTCCGCCCAGCAGGCAGCCTGTGGCAGAATGGTCCAGGTACTCCATATACTGGCATAGCAGAGACCCATGCCAAAGCAAACCCAATGATAGCTCTCCGAAGAGACCATGACCCGAAATGTTCAAGGTCATACATAAACACTTTTCTGGATCAAACATGCATACCAATTTAGTAATTTAATCAGTTTGTACAAGCATATTCTTTCATGCCGTAAAAAAGGTCTCCAGCAAAGAACTTCCCAATAGGACACAAGCTGGACGGGCAGGTAGTTCGAACCCTTGCAAGTTTCTTCGGTGCACGCACATCACGTCACTGTTTTTTTCTCAGCCTTCCACAGAAAAAGTTCCCAGGCACATCTTGAACAACCAGGCCATTGAGCTTCACACTCAACCCTATAAATTCACATCTCAACCTACACACAACCATGGCAACGCCAGACCAGCCAGACCCAGCAAGGTCACTAGCATCCCGCCTCAACGGCTGGGGCCGTACGTTACCACCCACCCCACCCTCTCACCACCCATCTCTCACATGCCCCCTCCCCTCCCTCACCCACACATATCTGACAAGTTCCAACAGTATCCCCCCTGCCCCCAATGGGCCTCGCAACCCTCATAACCTCCCTCCACTTCCGTCCCTTCCACAAGCTCCCCATGCTCGTCTTCACCCCGATGCTCCTACTCAGCTCCTACCTGAGCGTCGCCGGCCTCAAGATCGACGCCGCGGGACTATCAGCCGCATGGTCGGGCCTGTACGTGCTCCTCGCCGCCCGCAGGCGGCCTGGCGGCGCCGCTCTCACCTCGCTGCGTCAGAGGTTCACGGCCAGGGGTGCCGTCCGCGGCGCGGCTATGGGTCTTGGGGCTGTCAATGCGGTTGGTGGTGGGTATGCGTATACTGTGGGCGACAGGGAGGCGGAGCGGGCTGAGAGGAAGGAGAGGGATCGCTGGGGGATTGAGAAGCAGTGAGTGCGTGGATGGAGGCGGACCTCTCGTGGGGCGGTTACATTTCTCTTTTCAAGGCACTGTTGTTTGTGTCTGCTGTGATAAGCTCAGATGGGAGGCGAGGAAATTTAGGGTGTTCTTGCGGATTGGTCTTCGCCTAGCAGCACGGCTGTACCGGCTGCGATGGCACAAGAAACAATGCACGTTCGACGACTCCATTGCATGGCCCATGAACAAACAGTAGTACTGTCACTTTGCAAGCTCAGTCATATCGCCATGTACATAGTTGGACTACGAGCTGCAGGAGCTACCTGTGGCGTTTTCTCCAAACGAGACCTCTAACAAAAGGTTTGTCGGGTATAACGCTTTCCACGCCATCTCTAGCCTCGAGCCTCTACCGAGGACTCTATAGCACAACAGCACTCAACTTTTAGTGTGTGAACTAAACTGGTTCTGCAAACAAAAGAAAACTCGACTCGATAATCAAAAGAGCCGACCCTGCCCTTAAAACGCCAGGAGGACATCTCAGCTCTTGATAGCCTCCAAAGATAAACCTGTCTATACCCCTGTGAAGAGTCCCGACCGAATCAAAAGAGAAAAGGTGGTCAACACATAAAAGCAGTGACATAAAAATGCCCAATCCGCGAGACAACTACACGGCCGCTGTCCCAGCAGTCCCAAGGTCGAATCGACTGTTCTGTGGGCCAGTAGACGCGTAGCGAAGCCGAATTGTGATGAGTGCGAAAAAATCATTCTGATTGGGAGCCGGCGTCATCAGAGGCCCGTGATCGGACCACGCTGACTTCCATTGCGCCGGAAGAATGGCAAGGTGCTCCACCAGATGAAGATGGCGAAAAGTGAAGCGAGAAGGAACCGGATTCGACGAAGGTCCATCACAGGTGGGACCGGAAATGATTCAACAAGGGGGGCCAGAGCCAGGTGCTGGACATCGGCAGTCTGGAACTTGCTGATGTAGTCGACGTCACAATCTCGGACCTTTGGCGCTGCGTATGCCCTGTACTCGTCCAGGACGCGCTCGGAATCCCAATTCTGGATCTTGCGAACCAGAGCGACAACACAACCAGTTCGATGCTGTAATCAGGTTAGCTTCTGGTCGAAACCGTTTCACAAAGGCCGGCTAGATCTGGCAGGGGTGAACGTACTCTGCCATGATTGCAGTGAATCAGGAGAGGGTGGTTGCGCTTGTCGTGCACAACATCAAGAATGGCCCCCATTGTCTGAATAGGTATTGTCTCCTTCTTGGTCCCCTGCATGGTGATGTGGCGGTGCTGGATGTTGTTGGCCTTCATGAAAGGGACAAATGTCTCAGGTAAGTCCTTGTCGACAAGGGTGCTGGAAGAATGGTTAGCCCGGTTCGCCTAGGGAGCAGTGCGTTATGGAGGCTTACATGATGGTCTTCAGCTTCAACCTCTGCAGGAAGGCATAGTCAGCCTCCTTGGGGTAACTGCTCCGGTAGATTCCTGGAACGACGGTCCCGAAGTTGGCCGGCTGGCCAAGTATGTTTCCGCTTCCGAGTGTATCCTTGGATATGCTGTTTTCGGTGGCCAGAGAAGAGATGGACGGTGTGGACCTAAGCGACTTCAGGGATGACTGCCCTGACTGTGACCGTTGCATCTCCATGCCCTGAGGGGCAACATCTGGTTCCTCCACGGCGACATCTGCTTGCTCCATGCTCTCCTGCTCCGTCATGCTGAGAAAGGACTTCCGCTCCCTCAGGCCCTTACTGCTTCGGGCAGACTTTGTGCTTTTTACAGCGTCCATAGTTCTGAAGTCCTTGCGTGTGCTGACCCAAGAGATATAGTTCCGATACCAGACCTGATAATAGGTGCCTGTCCGACTCTGAGATAGAATATTCCGTGCAACCACTAGCGATACAGCCACGACCAATTTTGCCAAGAAGAGTATCAAGACAAAGTTCATGCTCCGCAGACAGGATGATTGTCTGGGGTTCAACAGCCGATTTCAGGACTCCTAGGGATGGGAGCAAAGGCGGGCTTGTAGGAAGAACGTGGGAGTGGTCTGAGTTATGAGTTGTGGTGGCGCGTGGGGGCACTCCAGTGATGTGAGGCTCTGGCGCGATAGCGCGCCTGTGAAAGGTTGAAGAGATGAAGAGCGAGGCGGAGGATTGAGTCAGGAGATGAAGGGTGGTGTTGTTATGGCGGGGGGAACTTTCAGGACTATGTATATAGTCCCAATAGGGCCCAGGGCGCTCGATCAAAGAGCAATGGTGCAAAGACCGCAAGAGATTTGGTTGTCCATCTTGTCAGGTTGATGGCGGGCGGCGGGAGGAGAGGTTTTTGTGTCAGATGTGCGAGACAAAATTGACCGAAAGGAACAGAGTCCGGTCAACACTAAAGTCGAACGAGTTTGTGCCCGGGCCAAGTCTTGAAGAGACGATGAGAAAGAAGCCAGTGGGTAGAAGAGCAAACTTCAAGGGGAAGCGTAATGGAGCACGTCCCCGGCTGAAGAGTGGGTGTTATTGTGATGAGTGAGTGAAGCTTGGTGGGTTTGACGTCGGAAACCAGCTGTGATGCAAGGCACGCGTGTGAGGGAAGGAACAGGAAGGGTGACTGCAGGGGATTTATTCGACCACCCAGGCTGCCAGGGCAGCCCGCAGCCCGGATTTAGGGGTGGGTTGAGAAGCACACTAGCAGGACGCTTGGTTTGGCAGTGGGCGGACGGGGGATGCTGCATCAATGATGGAGGTAAAAGAGTGGGCACGTCCCCAAGGTCGGTAACACACCAGCGCAGGCCAGAGAGACCTAGGTACTTATTAGGTACGTACCGTGCCCAGCCGTCTAGACGCGAAACCGTCAGTGGCGTGTCAGCTAAAGTCCGACTCAAGCTTATGAGAAGGGCATCATCCATGGCGGCAGACGGGTCCTTGCTCCAAAATAGGTGCTGTGTGGTATATACGCAGGTACCTACTCCGCACTGTACATGAAATATTGGAGCTGTTGCACTATGCAGTAGGTACTCTACATCAAGCAGTCTGTGGTTCATTTGGTCGTGCAACCACCGACTAATAGACAGACAGTACGTACATGCACAGCCAGCTATTCCAGGTCACTCCTTCAATATGGAGCAGTTCTTCAAAATGCCTTTACGAATGCAGCTGACAAGAGCAATTTTTTGAGCGAGCAGGGCTGGCAGGCCAGCCAACCCGGCTTCGTCATTCACGGCCAAGCCCAAAAGGGCTGATCAGCTTTACTTCCTTTGGCTTCGGTCTCCCGGCCCAGTTTAGGTCGGGGCCGGAATTAGCAGGCCAAATTCTCGTCTACACTACTAACACCGGCGGGTTCCGCATGCTGGATCTGTCCCACTGCCACCGCGTGGTCCGAGGCGCGGCTTCCTTGCACATTGCTTTTTTTGGGGGGGCAAAGATGGTAGGCTGTGGTGTGTGGCGTGTGGCGTGTGGTGTGTACACCTCTGCAGGCATCCCAACGTTAGTTTGTGTACAACTTCTCCTATTGGCAAATCTGGACCCACAGGTAACTCTTTGCCTAATTTGCTAGCAAAAGCGACTTTGAGTGGAGAAGTTGCCATTTAACGTTTGGGATGCCTGCAGTGGTGTACTGTAACCGTAGGTGTGTGCATGGCTACCTACCTCGGTACCTCTCTTGCTAATTGCCAGTCTGCGCTGTGCAGAAGCTGTTCTGGCTGTGCAAGCTATGCAAGCTGTGCAAGTGTGGCAGCCTGATCGACGCGGCCACCTCAGCTTTCGACGACAACACACTTGTATGTACTGTACTTTGTAGATCACACGCTCCCAGCTCGACTTTTGCATCATATCCTCTAGCTTGTCTGGTTCTCAAGGCTGGTGCGGGTCGGTCTGCCCAGACGAACCCGCCATTTCACTCACTTTATTACGGAGTATGCTCTGTCAGTGCATAGAGAGTGAAGGTTAACAACGCATGCCGCTGGCATCGCAGAAATCCTGCAACGGCCGGCGCGGGATCTGCGGGTGATGGTTTAATAATGCACGCATCTCCACACTCCAGCCTACCTTGCAGCCTCGGTAGCTGTGTCCACGTTTTTTCCCATCTTCTTCCATCTTCATTCCCTGCCTCTGGCTTGTCGCACTTGGCGTATGTCGCGTGATGGAGATGCGTACATTAGCTAGGCACCTAGGTAGTGTACATGCCTGCCGACGTCATGCAACCCCATAGTTTTATTATTACCGCAGTGCTGCAGACGCATTACTCCAGATTCCTTGCACGGGCGGACTGGCTGACTGGCCCAGAGCCAGCCTCAGCGCCTCGCTCAACTCCCGAGTGTATGTACCTAGGTACTGAAGGTGACTCCATCAGGGTACGGAGTACTGATCTACTTACCTACCTACCTAGGTAGGTAGGTATACTCAGGTACATATGTACCTCCAATGGCTCCAGTTAATAACTCCAGGGAATGTGTGCATTACTGCGCAAGAGTCCCTCCACCAGGGTTCGTTTCGGATTCGCAGATTCCACGCCCGTCGAGCACACAGATCTTCGCCCGCCTCTTCGTGTCCCTGCACACGAGCAAGACGAGCACCAGCACATGCCAGCCTACCAATTCCCAATTCCAGTTCTCAAATCTCCAAAACTCCGCCGGCCAGCACACTGCCCCCACGCCCTGCCATCCTCGTCTGAGCCCAGCACAGCTGCACAGATGGCAGGTGCGCGTGACGCCGTGGGTGTGCCGGCAGCTCATTGGGCCGGCCGCCCTGCGCGCTCCTCCAGAGGAAACGTGGAGGTCAAACTTACTTTAAACGCCCGCGCGAGATTCCTGGGGAAACTGCTGTCACGAGATCTGCTACGTGGTTACACCAGAGGCCCAGACTATGATTCAGGCTCTGGAAGTCAAGTTTCTTAATGGGCGCCGGGTGTTGGGAGGGGGGGGTGACGGGGGGGAGGGAAAATGTAGTGCACGCTGACGACTTCCCAAGCTCGTCCAGCTCACCGTAGGCATCCCAGTCAATGTTGTTCACAGGCACTACATGAATCCCCGCGCGTGCAGATCGAGATGTCCTTATAAGCCTCACCTTCAGACCACCGTGCCCCAGGCCCCCAGCGTGGGGGCTCCTGGTAGGGTAGGCAGGACGACTCCTGGACGAGCCAGGCAGGCAGGCAGGCAGGCAGGCAGGCAGCACGTGTACGGAGTAGCTGGGACGGGGTTTCAAGTGGTTCCCCGTACTATTCTGTTCGAGAATGCCAAGACCTTCCAACACACACAAGATGCAAAGTATCTACCACATAATAAGCATTCTATTGTCCTACGGCACACGCACCACCTACTCCAACGTCCAGTAGGGTCACCTGCCTGAAGTCGGAAATCCCGATGGAGTGTGTCCCACGGGCCCAGAACCCGTTCGTGAGTGACACCCAGCGTCCCCTGTTCCTAAGCGAAGCGGGTGGGTTTCTCCTGAAGACCGGCCACGAGCACTCTTTGTGCGGTGCAACCGTTGTACTCCTGTGTAGCATCGCGCCGCCTCGTAGGACGGCGGCTTTGGTCCCTCGGCAAGAACAGGCAGGTTCTGGGCGAGAGACCAGGAGTGCAGACTGTCCAGGACAGGAACTGGCCCAGGCACCCAGCACATACCAATCAGCCTGACCAGGGGGCATGTTGAGATGATCCCTCCAAAATCTCTCAACACGGCACATCCCCCCCGCCTTCGCCTGTCCTCCCCGCGAGATGTGAAATCTCGCTCCCCCCCTCCCATGTCGCAGCCGATCCATCTGGGGCACCCATCTATCTGGAGACCAGTAGGGGGTTAACGGGGCAGACGCCCAGAGGGATGGTGGGGG